>CM031241.1:604189174-604216674 GCA_018340775.1 Taxus wallichiana var. yunnanensis | reverse complement strand
ATTAGAATAAGTTGTAGTGTCTGTGTTGATTTCTTTTATTTAGTTCTAGAAAACAAAAATTCCCGCAAAACATTGGATTAAATTAGTTTTTGTTAATTTTTGTTAAAAATCATTTGAAAATACAAAATAACAAATAGATTAGGTTTACTTTCTTTGTTTCAATTAATTAGCTTTCCTTTGTTACATTAATTAGTTGCACGCATATTTAATTAGATTCAAAGAGAGTAATCAATTTGATTTAATTTAAATATGCTTTCATTTCTTTGTTAATTCAGGAACATATAATTATTTAGATGTAAATTAACACAACTCCCCACAGCTTCCTTTATTTTTCTAGATTACAAAAATGTGACCTTTCCACTTTCGATTCCTTGCATGTTTATTAATTTCCTTATATTAATTTCTTGCACATCCATATGACCATCTAAGGCCCTAGGAAATCTTGAAAATGTGTGTTTGACCCAAGAGTTCCACAACCAATCAACGTAACACAATTGACAAATATTGATCAGAGCCTCAAATAGCTTTTCCAAACCACACTAGGTCCACCCAACATAATCTCACAAGTTGATAGCCTTGAATGATGAAGCTGATAAAACTAATGAGTTATCATTTAACCATCCTGTTTCAAATTAGATTACACAATCCATAAATTAGTCCTTCCCACACGTCTCCTCTCACATCTCTACAACCTTATTTGGAGATTTTTTTACTAGAAACAAGATGATTCCCACATATTCCACACCCCATTCAAGGTATATTTGGTGATTTTGATATCAACAGAAACCTTTGTGTGACAATCCTCCTTGACCATTCCATTTTTCTTGCCCAAGTTAGACAAGTGTCCATTGTCTTCGATGATCATATTCCTGTTGTGCTCATAGAAGACATTCATTTTCCTTGATCTACCTTTTATCCATTTTCACCTATTTTTTCATATTCTACATATTCATCTTATGTACCCATTCCATAACCATCTTTGCATCTCATTTCACTTTTCCTAGCATGACCTCGAGAGGTCGAGTGTATCCTAGCATCATGTGTTGATTCTTATATATATAAAATTGGTGAACCTAACGTGAAGGACTAGTTCCTTTTCATTTCCTCTTTTCTTTCCTTTCTTTCATCCATCCTTCTCCTCTCCCATTATTCTTCACATATTATTACACCTTGCGAATAAGTTAGGTCAGAATATGGTAGGCACATTCTGGTTCTTGAAGCTTATGATGCTCATATGGGTATGCAACAATCACATTCCTTGTCATCATGGGCTAAAAAGTTTCTCCCAAAATATCTTATCTCCTCACACGACCCCTCCTCATAGGTATAATATTACTTCATCGGTTAGAATTGAGGAAATAGACCAACATAACTACAATGTGCAAGAAAAGTTATCCAATTAAAAGAAATGACGCGTTTATGAGATATCAAAGGTTCTATCATCCGGTCTTATCTAGACCTCAAATCACTATTCCAATTGATCCACTTCCTTATTATCTATTACTTAATGATGATTTTCTAAAGACGCCTTGACAAAAGAGACGAGCACCTTAATGCCATATATCAATACTTGGATAGGATAGAGGGGTATATTAATGTTCTTCTCCATAATAACATTGTTAACCCTCCCTATAACAAAAATACATCGAAAGAGGTGTGTCATACTAGGGATAAATTCATAAAATGACATCACGTGCCTTTCCCCTAACAAGACTCAACATACACCTAGGACAAATGCAAAACCTTCATCGTGAATTGTGATTTAAACATTGGTGGAAATAATTAGAGAACTAGTGCCTAACCTTCACATTCTACACCATTCATAGGGAAAGGAAAATTTATGGACCATGTTCACAAACATAGTTATGTTACCTCTATACCATCACCTTCTTAGGTCTATATGGGTGTTTGTAGCACTAGAAACATTTTCACTAGATCGGGAACATTAGTTATGCCCCTTATTATTCATAAGAATACCCACCAAAGGGGAAAATTGGAAGTGCGTTCTCAAATGCCATTCCAAACTGGAAATGTGATATTTCCTTGATTTGTTCCTACCAATCCATATCATAAAAATGTTTCCCTTTACCTTCATTTGTATTCCAAGTCACCACCGGGGATATTTTCTCTTATTCTAGTTTGTATTGTTGGTATCCAAATCGATTCTCCTTCGAAGTCGAGCATAATCACAAAGTTTAGTAGGAAGCTTTAGAGACAGATAGATCATGATGAGTCTTTTTTTCAGAAGTCGGGGATGGGATCTAACCGTGCTTAATCGGTTAGATGTCAAGAAATGGATAACACCTCAAGAGGATTTGATCTATCCTCACTATTTTAGGTTGTGCCTTTCAACCAAGGTAAGCAAACCCTTTTCAGTAGCCTTTCATTTATGGAGGAGATGGAGATATCCTTCCTAATAAAGCTATTAAGGAGACCTTGAAGAAAATATGATCAATGCAACAAAACCTAACTCACAAGTTGTCACTCTGACAAGTGGAGATATTCTCTAGGCAAGGTTCAAAGCTACTAAAGACATTTGGAATCCTGATTGTTTTTGCATGTTTTGGTAGTAAAATTTGTGCATTTGTATACACACATGACAAACAAGCATAGTATGGGTAGGATTAGTTGTTTTGAGTGAATTTTGTTGGAGATGAAGCAGATAAATTTGATTATACCTAATCTTTGAGAAATTTTGCAAAAATGGAAAACTAAACCAACAGAATCCCACAGAGAAGCTAAATTTTTCTTTAACTAGAATATGTGCTTCAATGGAGACCTAGATTAGCACTTTTTCATACAACCTATGAGATTATAACACAAAGGATCGAGTTGGAAGACCTAAAAAATATCAAGATCCGAGCACAATCATGCCTAAGGTACACCCAAAGGCTTACAAACAATGTCTATCAACAAATGAGAGAAAAAGTGATTTTAAATCATTTATTTCACTCCCAAATAAAAGATCTTCTGAGAAATGAAATTACAGATGCCACTAAACTATCACAAGGATTGATACCTATGCGATTAAGAAAGATTTTGACACAAGATTGCAACAGGAACAAGAATAACTATTTGTAGACATTCAAAAGTAAAGCCACACATTATGTATAAAATCGATACCCTGAATAACTCGAGTTTTATTAAATTTATCAATAGGGAAAGTTTCTAGAACAATCTCATAGCTTTTCAATGGCTATACACTCGCAACCACCTTGACATGATCAAATTCAATACAAAAGAGATATATAAGATTCTCAATAAGATTCTAAAAAGAGGATGGGCTCTTTCAAGCCTTTTCTATATTAGGAAAATCAGTCCTAACCCCTCATACTCCAACCATTTGCACTATAATTTTTTTCCATTTATAACATTTTCAACATAGCCTTTTCTCCCAAAAATCCATACATTGAGTACTATCGTTGCTTGCCATGATCACGATCATGATTCCTTAATGAGATCTGTAAAAGTTACCATTGCTCTGGGGATCAAATCTCTTCAAAAATCTCTTGCATTCAAATCCTTCGCCTGAAGCAAATCACTCTTCCTTCTATTCGCTAACCACTTCCACCCCTAATCTTTCAAACCTAGTTCCTTCAGTGCACTCAAGAGAAGAAAATGGAAAATATGATCGAGCCCAATATGTCGGACCATTTTAATGGTGAAATACATCTCAAGATCTTCCCCACGAAACTTAGATATCAAAATTTACTCCTCCCTACTTGGTGTGTAGGAAATACAAACAAATCATGAAGACTCACACTTCCAGGAGCTTTTTAGTAAAATGGGAAAGAAATTAGATTCGATACATATGCCATTGATATTCTCTTCGATTTTGGGCCATCCACGTGGAAGATCGCTTTTAAAACATGCCCGGTGGGTTCCTTTTACTTTTAACAAACTTTTGAAAAATGGAAAGAATTTCCATTTTTCTCTGTGCCTCCATCCTTGAGAAATGAGCCCGACACTTTTCCCGAGGTGGGTCCCAAAGGAACCGTAGCCAACTTTTGATATTTCACCTCCCTTTAGAAACATGAAAAATTTCCAAATTTCTCCCGCAGCCTCCGCCTTCGCCGTTGACCAGGGCAAATTTTTGACTATTTTCTACTAGGTCTGCGGGCCATTTTGATGTTTTAATCCTTTTGGTAACAAGAGGCAAAAAATCCAAGTTTCCCTCGATGGTATGCTTCCCCACCCCTTTGACTTTTCAAACTTGCCACACGTCACAATGGTGCATCTTGAGATGTTTCCCAAAATTTGAGACCTGCGTGGGCTCGCCACATGTCCCACCGAAAAAAAATTGTTTAAAGGCTTGAAGCTCAACAGAAGGTGGCATGTGTCAAAGTCCAAGGAAATCTCCTTTGGTTGTTGAATATTCCAACCAAAATGCAAAGTGAGATAAGGCCTCCAACTGTCCTCCTAGCGCTTCTTTAAAATGAAACTCAAGGGTTGTTCCTCAAACATGCATGGTTTCTCCACGTGTCTCCATGGTGCAATATCAAAATGGTGCCCAAGTTTGAGACCTTGAATGAGTGTGGGATCGCCATGTGTCCATGTCCCGCCAAACTGTATTAGCTGCATAAAATTTTGTCTAAGTCAAAGCGGAGTAGCGGAGAGCTCCACGTGTCCTCTCGGCGCTACTTCAAGACCAAACCAAAAAGTAAATCTTCAAATGAGTGTTTCTCCTCCACGTGGACCAATTTTGGGTCAAGGTGATCCATAGAGTTTTAGAGTGCCCCGCTGAGCTGCATCCAACCAAAAGAGGCCACATTTCTTGTTGACGCAAGGATGTAAATTTGACCAGGAGAAATACCCGTGAAACCGTAAAATGGAGAAAAATAACCATTTAAGCTTGAGATGAAAATTTCTCCAAGGACAGAGATTTTAGAAATGTGAGAAGGCTCAAATATGTTTCTTGAGCTACATCAATTCATTTTTCTTAAATTATTTAGGGAAAAACAATGAGGACAACAAAATGGGGTGAGACTATTTTTAGGAAAACTTTGAGATTGAACATGAAGATGTATACATCAAATTATTTGTCCACACATTAAAAAAGGATGCAAGGGACTGGTATAAAGCATTTCCAGATAACTCTATTGATTCTTGGGCTGAGATGAACAATGCATTTAGATTGCAATATGGTGATAGGACTGACCCTAGGTTTCTTCTATCAGAGTTTGAAAACATCAAGAAGAATCCCAATGAGTCAGTACATGATTTCAACACAAGGTTCAATAAGACCTTGAGGAGATTTCTTGTTAGGATAAGGCCATGTGATGAATCATGCTTAATCAAATATACAGATGCATTTGATAAAAAGGTTGCTTACTACTTGAGGGACAAGAACCCTACCAATTTGAGGCAAGCATTCACTATGGCTCTGCAAATAGAGAATAATATCAAGGCAATAGGAAAACCTCCTAAGAGGGATGGTGTGAAGCTGATTAACCCAGAAAAACCTTAGACAAGCAAGGCTACTGATTTGGAAGAAGTTGTGAAGACTATTGCAGGGGATGTCAAAGAAAATTCCTACAAATTAGCCCGAGCCCGAGAAAGGAGTTGGGACGAGCTCACAAGTACAACACAAGAAACAATGCTAAGACATATTTACAAACAATCAAAGATCTGATGATAGAGGTATAGGAGTTATTGGATTTGGGAATAGGCAGCCCCAAGGCAGAGAAAGTAGAATGGTGCCTAATCCTTTGGCTGCTAGAGTTGTTGTTGTGGAAGAAATAGAGGTCATTGATTGGTGTGACATATGTTTCATGCCCTCTTGTAAAGAATATTAGCAAGAAGGAGAAGAATATGATGATGAAATTGATGATGATGCATGCATGATGGAGATCCCTATAAGTTTATCAAGGGAAGCAACTTCAACTGAGGTAATAAGTGTCGAATCGCTTTCGCATTTTTGGGATTGTATCCATCGGGTACCTATTCTTCCTCCCTCTCATACTTTAAAAGTAGACACTGTACAATATTTTGAATTTCCCACAAATGATTTGGAATACTTGAGGGTGTTAATGATTTAAAAGTATGATGGAGGAGTTCCTTCTAGAAGACGATAGGTAGCTATTAATGAATGTTGTAGTTTCTCAAGAAAAGGAGCACAATACCAAAAGTAAAGCTGCTAAAGGGCCACAAGTGAAGTCAAAATTTCTAGTGCTTACCTAAGAAACCCCAAAGAAAAATGCATCTGGCAGAGAGCTGGTTTCCCCCAAGCAAAACTTGTGTTCCTCCCCATGCCCAAAATGAAAAGAATCCCATTCTATATGATGAATTTTCTAATCTTTCTCCTCTTGCTACTTTACTCAAATTTTCCTCATATGACATAGCCCAAGTTTTGATCCAAATCAAAATTCCTATCCCAATTGTTGAGCTACTTAGGATCCCCTGAGCACAAGAAGAGGGCTTTCGAATATTTAGGATTCAAAGGGGAAGAGAGAATACAAGGCAAAGGTGTAAGAAAGGTTAAGATTCCCTTCATTGTTGCAATGTTGGAAAATCCACAAGTGTTGGAAGAGCTAGGAGAACCACCGAGAGGTTTATTTAGGAACTTCTTTGGTTATATCCCGGCTTGAATGTGGATCCAATTTTCACTACCCTAGTTATTAAAGACAATTTGTTACATAATTGCATGTTCGACTCAGAGCTTGATGTAATGTGATGAATCTTGAGGTCATGAATGGATTAGGTATCAAGGTAACAACAACATATGGGAAGTGCAATCGTCATGGACTCTAGAGAGGTGCCGGTGTTAGGATGTGTCAAATATTTGGTTTTTTGCAACTTGCATCTTGTCTTGGAAGGAACTTAAAGCTTGATGTAGTCATTATTATTGCCCTACCAAGTGGGGGTGTTCTTGTCAAGAAATTGGGTAGCAAGTGTTGGTGGCAATGTGAAAATGAACATGTCTTATGCCACTATTCCCATTGAAGGAAACTTGGTGAAATTATATGGAGAGAAGAAGATGTTGTACCTGATTGAAGACCCAAGAAATGCATCTTATGAAGTTTTGCAAGAAAATGTTGATCCTAACAACTTTGTGAGTTTTGTGGATTTCAGGGAGTATGAAAGTGTTGAAAATAGAGCTCCTAAGTATGTTGTTTTTCTAGGAATTTGGTCCATGATTCAGCCTTGAAAAATGTTAAAGAGTTTGACTTAAACAAAATGGAGGAGCTTTAGAGAAAATGGATGGTTTACAAATTGAACAAAGAAGAGAAAGAGGTATATTTCCAGTTGATGAAAACATATCAAAACCTCTTGGCATGGTCATATCCAGGATGGTAGGTGCTTGAAATTTTTCCTTGATTGTTTTTCTCTAAGTCAGGGTAAACATCTTTTGTACAGTGTATAGTCGGTTGTTTGTTTCTTGCTTTTGTGTTTTGGTTCGTCGTGGTCCTTGGTGACCTATTTTTGTTGGTTTCTCTATTTGTTTTTGAAGATGGCTTTGTTTCTCTACTTTGTAAGTTGACTCCATTTCCCAATGGATATTTTTGGCACTTGGTCTACTTCGATTCTTGTGGAACTCGTAGGAGTTCCCATCCCCGAGTCGGAGCCGATGTTGGTGCTCGTTTTGACCTCTCACCATTTTTCCCTAATTTTCCTTTGATCTACGTGTTGTGAAATGTTTTATTTCTCGATGTGGATGCTTTGAAAGCTTTTACCTCCATTTGAATGCCCCGAGTTATTTGTAGAATCCATTTTCATGTTCCTCCTTGAAGAAGTCTCCGAGTTTGCCCTATTTTTGCCCTAATTTCTTCAAAATCCATGGGCTTTGTTGTTTTTCCTATTTTTCCTCTACCATGGAAGCTCAAAAATGATCGATTTATATTTTTATGCCTCGACGGATATGACATATTTCGGGTGGAAGTGGTTGATGAATCAAGAAAGAGTAATCTACCAAAGAAAGGTGTTGAATGCGGGAGGTATTCGAAGAGATCTTCCCTCGAGTATCGATGACTTTTGTAGATCGGATCTTGGAAATCATGATTTTGATCATGGAAAGCATTAGTGCACTCAATTTATGGATTTTTGGGGGAAACTCTATTGTAAATGTTATAAATGGCACAAATTTTTCGTGCAAATGGTTGGAGTATGAGAGGTCAAAGAAAATTCCCAAGAGGAAAATTTGATAAATCCTGTCTTCTGAGAATCCTTCTGAGAAACTTTGTTATCTCTTTTTGTATTAAGTTTTATCATTTCAAGGTGGTTGCAATTGTACAACCATTGACAAGCTCTGAGACCTGTTTCTAAGAAACTTTCCCCTGCTGATAGATTTAATCAAATTTGAGTTATTCATGTTGTCTTGAGAAAAATGTGTTTGTTTTATTTTTGAATGTATGTGAGTAGTCTTTCTTGTTTCTGTTGCAATCTTGTATTAAAATCTGATTCAACCAATGATGCCTCAATCCTTATGACATTTTATTGGCTTTTGAAATTTCGCTTCTCGAGAAGATCTTTCATATGGGATTGGAATAAATGGTCTAAAATCACTTTTCTTTCATTTGTTTGACAAGAGATTGTATGTAAGCGTTTGGGTGCACCTTAGGTGTGGTTCGATTAGATCTCTATGCTTTATTGTGTCTTCTAACTTGAGGCTTCATGATAGAATCTCAAAGATGTGTCAAAAAGTGCTAATCTGGGCCTCCATTGAAGCACATATTCTGGTTAAAGAAACATTTTAGCTATTTTGTGGCATTTTGTTGGTTTAACCTTCCATTTTTTAAGATTCCTCTAGGATCTGGTGAATCAAATTCATCTTGCCCCACCTCCCACCAAAAATTTATTCAAAAACAACTAATCATACTCGTACTACCCTTGTTTGTCATGTGTGTATACTAATGCATAATCCTCATCACCTAAACATGCAAAAACAATTAGGGTCCCAAATGACTTTAGTAACCTTTGCCTTGCTATGAAAATATCTCCACAACTGAACTGACAACTCGTGAGAGTCATATTTGGTGTGTTGGTCATATTTTCCCAAGGTCTTCTCTATAAAATCTATGCAAAAGAAGGACTTACTAGTGTTCTTCAAATGACATAGGTTCCAAAATAGGTTCTCTTACCTTGGTTAAAAGGAACAACCTAAAATAGTTAGGATCGATCACATCCTTGTAAGGTGCTACCCTCTCCTTTTCAAAGACTTATTGCTAAAATATCGATAGATTTTTTCCCCCCGGCTGCAAAATGACACATATAATCATCTATCTTCCTCTAAGTGTCTCGTTGAATCCACGATGTTTCTTGGCCTTTGAAGGATTTTAAATTTTGGTACCAACAGACTCCCTCCATGTCTAAAATTTTATATTTCATTAATGACTTCAACGAATGGAAATGGATTTAATTGAAAAAAAAAAGAAAACATTTGACGTATTCAAGCAATTCAAGTCCATGGTTGAGAAGTACCTGGCCATTATATAAAAACATTAAGAATAGATAGAGGGGAGGGTATATATCAAATGAGTATTTAAACTTTTTGTAAAGAGCATAAGATCAAGAATAAATTCACAACAAGGTATACACATCAACGAAATATTGTAGTAAAGAGGAAGAACATAACCATTCAATAAATGGCAAGAAGCATAATTAAATCAAGAAGAATGTCTAATGAATTATTAGCAGTAAGGCTTCGGACATTAGTCTATTTGCTAAATAGATGTCCTATGAAGAGTGTAAGGAAACAAATACTTCAAGAAGTATCAAGTGGAAGAAAACCAAGTGTTGAGCACTTGAGATTTTTGGATGTGTGACATATGCACATGTGCCAAAGAAAAGAAGAACGTAATGGGATAACAGAAGAGAGAAGTGCATTTTTATTTGGTATAGTGTGTAATCAAAAGATAGCATATTACATAATTTAGTTACAAAGGAATTGATTGTCAGTATAAATATTCAATTCATCAAGAAGTATCTTGGGAACATGAAAAAGTAGTGGAACATCCACAAATGAATCTAAATGCACCTATAATTGTGCATGAACCGCAGAAGGAAGAGAAAACAATGTACCAAGTTGGACACTTATTTTTAGTAGAAACCGATCATATTTATTATGAAGCAATTAAATATATTAAATGGTGTGAAGCAATGGATGAAGAAATTTATGCAATAGAAAATAATAAGACATGGTAGTTAGTAGATCTTAGAAGGAAAACAATTCATTGGTGTCAAGTGGGTTTATAAAACCAAAAGTACTCGAAGGAAAAATTGAAAGACATGAGGAAATATAAATTGTCAAAGGCTAAAAAAGCATGGATGTGATTATAATGAGACATTTTATCTAGTAGCAAAGTTAGACAACCGTGAGAATAATTATCGTAATATTTTCTCATCACAAATGGAAGGTCTATCAAATAGACGTTAAATCAAACTTTCTAAATGGAGTGTTAGAAGAAGAGGTGTATGTGGGCAACCACCTCATTATGAAATCCCATGACATGAAATAAAGGTGTACAAGCTAAAGTAAGCTTTATATGGACTAAAATAAGCACCAAGGGCTTGGTATAGTAGGATTGATTCCTATCTGACAAGTAATGGCTTTAGTAAAAGAAGTAAGGAGCCCACAACCTACATCAACGCAAATAATGACGAGATTTTAATTTTATTTTTTTGTGTAGATGATTTCATTTTTAATGGAAAGTGAATTTAAATCATCCATGAAGAAGGAATTTGAGATGACTGATCTAGGATGGTTGAAGTTTTTTCTTGGCATTGAGGTCAAGAAAAAAGAGAAGTGCATTTTATATGTCAAAAAAATTATGTAAAGGAAGTTTTGCAAATATTTAGAGTGTTGGATTGTAAACCAGATCAACACCAATTGAATTAAGTCTGAAATTAAATAAAGAACATTCAGAACAATAATATGGATCCTACAAGGTACAAAAGCTTTGTAAGAAGCTTAATATATTTAGCTCCTACATGGCCGGACATAGTGTATTCAATTAACTTAATTTCTAGATTTATGGAGACACCAAAAGAGTTTCATTGGCAAGCAGGTAAGTGAATACTAAGGTATGTGAATGGAAATAGGAAATTTAGAATTCTATATGATGTTAATAATTATTTTTAATTGGTTGGATATACAAATAGTGATTGGGAAGGTAGCCTTGATGATAGAAAAATCACATCTCGGATATGTTTTTAATGTTGGATCAAGATCCATTTCACTTCTTAAGAGTTTCTTTGTCTCATCAAGAATAAGAGTATATGCAGCAAACTCAACCGCTTGTCAAATGATTTTGATAAAATTAATCCTCTAAGATTTTCAAAGAAAGCAACAAAGAAGTTCCATGATTTATTATGACAATATGTCTTTGATTGCATTGTTTAAAAATATTTTTTTTTGGCGTAAGCAAGCATATTGCAATCGGTATCACTTTATTCATGAATTGAATGAGAAAGGAGAAATTGAGCTAAATTTTTTTATGTCATAGCAATAGCTAGTTGATTTTGTTACCAAACCACACTGTCCAAGGAAATTTTCTAGAATTTGAGAGAAAATATGGGTGTCATAAATGTGTAAAGCCCCTTCATTAATTCCCTGATCTGCCTTTGTTTGGGAACCTGTCATTTGACAGAGAATGGAAGTGACACATCCTAAACTCCTTTTTAGGCTTGTCATTTTTTTTGTAGAATAATACGAGAACTTTATTTGAGGTCTGGAGGGGTCACCAAATTGAAACCATAGTTAACATTGCTGCACTAATGATGTAATTGGACAAAGTGTAGTGATTGTTGGGTTGTATAATAATTAAATAAACAAAATGTTGCATGGGATAGTGCTGAATGAAAATATTGTTTCCATTGCTTTGTTTGATATATGCAATAGACAAGAAGAAGATTGAGGATCGTGGAGGTGCTTCAGTCATAGTTTGGCTTTTTTTGCTTCTAAATTTGTGCTACGTGTAGTTTAACCCTTGTTGCACCTTTCCTTTCTACGTGTTCATCATAGCAGAGGGGAAAATGTGTTTCTTTTTTCCATTCGCTGTTGTATTAGTGTTTCCCTATAGGCGTGTGGGGGAATATTGTGATAACATGTCCTCTTGGAGTATTGCTGGTCAGATCAATCGTCAGATACAACAAACATGTATCAAATCAATCCATTCACTTTTTCCAGCATACTCCCAGCTTGGGCCAAAACAAAAGCTTGGAATAGGGCATGGATATCCATTAGAGCATAATAAAAAGGTGGTTTTTGTCAGAAGTTGTATTTTCAAATGCCCTGGTTGACATGGATGCAAAATGTGGTAAAAGCATACACATGGCATGTAATGTTAGATAGATTTCCCCAAAGAAATGCATTTCTTGGAATGTCATGCTTACTAAATATTCAAACGTGATCTATATTCCTCCAAGTTGTCGATTTAATGAAGTGCTCTAGTTGACTAATCGAAAATGTGACAGATGAAAGGTTAAGCCACATGAAAGGTAAAAACAAAAAAAATATGGTCTTTTGGAAAATCATTATTGTCTTAATATGCATAGAATGGTATTTATGAGGGGTTGGAAAGCGTTGTAAATAAATAATTTAAAAGGATATCATCTCATGGAGTGACATGGTAGTTTGATATGCACGAAATGGTCCTTTTTGTTAAATGCAATAGAACTTCCAAGAAAATGCAACTAGTAAGGGAAGCCATTATCCATGACCGTTGCCAATGTCCTCCCTATTTTGTGTCAAATGGGGGATTGTGGAACAAGTCAAAGAATCACATAAGCATATGCCCTGATGGTTGTTTGGTTGTTTCATTATCTTGGTAAGTTGGGGCTTTGGTCACGCCATGAAAGTGTTTGTTGCCAAGGATAATAGCATGTTAAGTGGCTGCGGAAAAGTGGGATTTATTTTGTTGGCAAGCATTATGTTAGTGGGAAATAATGTGTTTTAATGATAGCATGTTTAATGTGGCAAGTTATGTGGCCTCATCAAATGCGGCGACCACAAGTTTTGCGTGAATTAGGTATGGACTTTCCCCTTCTCTCTTTCTCTAAATAACACTTTCTTCATTTCTTGTATTTTGAAATTAAATGTTGATTATCAAGAAATGTAACCCCAACACTTGATAAAACCCTATTTCATTTTGGTATAACATGTTCATTAAAAGGGTATTAAAGAATATCCTTAATGTTAGATTTTACCTCTAATTATTCAATTGATAATACCCCTTATGTTATATTATTATAATGAAAATACCCTTTTTCCATGTATCTTACTTGACCATTTATCCATTACACTTTTATTTACCACTTTTAATTTCTACCCTAATATATCATACAAACAAATATCATGTTCCTATTCAATTTTTATTTTCTTACTATCTATTTTCTCTAGAAAGAGAGTTTGAATCCAATCAATACCTATTACATATTACCTTCAAGTAGATCTTTAATCATTTATAAATAGTTCTTCAAATTATTAAGATAATAATACCAATTATTAGAAATAACATTAGTTTAGTTTTAGTCTTCAACCATATTATTATTTCTTGGTTTAGAAGTTTTTAATTGAGATATTCTTATTGGAAAAAATATTATCATTTAGTTTTTTAACCACACTCATTTCGTAAGTTTAAGGTATTTAATAATAAAAACTAGGATTGAAAAGTTTTGTTTTTTGTATTGAATTTAACTCTATCTCTACTCTATCCTTCATCTCTAACCTAACCCAAAAACATAATTAAAAATATTAGGAAATTAAACCCTTTCTATAGTCACAAAATCATCCACTTTAGACATTATTTAGCCCGGTCTCATACTAATATTTATAATGTTCTTAAGTGAAGAAAGTACTTATTAATCCAAAGCCTTTTGGCCATCTTGTTTTACTTCTTATTTGTTCATTCTCGCACTTTTTATATACATGCCCAATCTGCTTCAGCAATTTCCCATCATTTTAGCCTAAACCGGGCATCCATGCTTGATTAGGGTGCCTTGGGTGCCCCAAATCCCACTCAGGGAACCACAATCATTTTTCTACTTTGTTGCACTTTTTGGGCTCTTTCTAGCTATTTTCTTCTTTATCTTTTTCCTAATGGCCATGTTGGGATTAATTATGAAAATAGAACAAGATAGCACTATAAATATAAAGTTATGAGACAATAATGAAGGTCCTCAAGGCCATCTAATACTATCACTCCATCTAGATTTGCATCAATTACACCATTTACATCCATGTAGTTCCATCCATCAAGCCTAGGAGATCGACATCAACACGTACTTCATAGGGGAGGGATTTTATTCTATTCCATGCACACATGCTATTACATTTTCTATATATTTTGTTATTACTTACTACTAAACATAGTCCAACTAAGCACAAGACCACCCACGACACCACATGCCCCACACACACACACACACACACACACACACACACACACACACACACACACACACACACACACACACACACACACACTACAATTGGGTGTCAAATGTAGTGCAATGCTTATTTTAGTAAGCCCACTATTGTGCCATCTAAGGTCAATCGACACATTCATTTACATATTTTTTAGGGTTTTGATACTTCTATTTTATTTTGAAATTCTTCAACATCAACTTCGCTTCATTTGGTATGTTCTCGCATGGTTTAAAAAATCCAATGTTATAATCAATTGAGGGTCACATATCATCTTCTAACCCAAAGACCAAGCTACAACCTTCTCGCAAAGACTAGGGTGCTTGTTTTACATATGAGGGTGCCCTGTGGGTCCCCAATTCCCTCCTAGCACCCCAACCGGCTAAGATCTCTCCGATCCACCCTATTTGGACTTCTATGCAACCATTTTGTCTTCTCGGAATTTCAAGTTAGACCTTTGACACTGCGACGATCATCTATAATCAACCAAATTAATTCCTCACTTTATTCTAACACGTTAGGTTTTATCTCTATTTGTTCAATTATAGAAATTACTTTATAGTGATTTAGTGCATTTATTTAGATCGTTTATATCTTCCTAGATTAGATTAACTATCATTATACTTTCTCCTATTCTAGTTAATTTTAGTTAATCATTTTGGTGAACCCGACTCGACCTACACACTCTTCCAATCCTCATTCTCCTTAGGCTTCCTTCATCATGGCTATATCCATTCATGACTTTTTACTTCTTCACCCCAAATTACGAGCTAAAATTATTACTCTTTTACTCACTACTCATATTCCTGACAACACTCATCCAAACATAGTCTATAATAATTTTGCAGTATACATTCTCTTAGAATATTACTTTTCCATCTTCTCCTCATCACGACTATGCTACTTTTGACAATGATCAAAGCTTGATATTATCTCTCGTATTCATAATGTCACTAGTAAGAGAAATTTAATTAACAATGGATATGAGCTTAATTTTTGTTCCATGTCATTTCTCGAAGTTTTAGGTCTCACTTTGCTTGTGACATTAGTCTGCTCTAGTATTTCACTACATGCTTATATTGGTTCCACTCATCCATGTTTCACCACATCACATTACCAATCACTATTGGTCTTAAGACTAGCCCACATGATCTTTTTAAATCGTTAATCTCCTAGCTTGCTTATAATTGTCTACTTAGTGGACCATGGTTCAAGTAATGCGAGTCAAGTTATGTCTACTATCCATAATTGCGTTAAGTCATTACATGTGGGCATGGAGTATACCATTTTAGTATTGTGACCGGGATCTAAACACTAGTCTTCCTATTCCACGCACTAATAATACAAATGAACCTTGACCTATGGGTGAACCATCGCATTTACCACTACTTTATCCTCTATCCTTGAGATACTTTACCCAAACTCAAACTTAAGCTAAATATGACATTTGTAAGGGCCTCTTTTCACTTTAGGGGTATCTCTGCTTACACCGATATTGACCCCTTGGACCCTACCTATGGGTAAGGGGTCTCTTTTCAATGTCAAATGAGATTTTCTCTCCCATTTAACCCCTCTCTTGTTACCATCTTGTAAGTGTGGTTGATTTTTGTGATTTCTTAAAAGTTGAAGTGTGTTCGCTTATTAGTTTTTAGGAAATTTAGGAGATTACTTCCTAAATGTGTTTTGTTTTTTATGTCTATTGGCATTTTGGAATATTTTATTAGAGAATGAGATGGGTGACACATGTCACCCTCTCATTTGTGAGGATTGGAATTTGATTCTTCTTTTATGCCTCCTCATGGAGAGGGGTATGGACTTTTGCTTCTCATATTCACTATTGGGCGTTGGAGAGAGTTTGGAGCTAGGAGCTTAGAGCTTGGAGTGTTTGGATTGCTTTGGATAGGGATATTTTGTTTGAGGTAGGCCTTCATGCCTCTCATTTTGTTTGTTTAGAATGTTGTGTAAAAGTAAAATGGTTGTCGAATGTGATATTGTTGTCTTTTATTTTCTCCATCCATCCTATTTTGTGGTGGATTTTGGAATTGTAGGGGAAGAGGGAGAAACCCCTCTTACACCACATGTCTTGATGGGCAAGCCATGATGGTATTTCTATTATTCCTCCCCTCATATGGTTTTATGTGGAAGGGGACTATTCATATGGTTTGAACCTCCTCTTCCATCCTTGATAAGGAAACCATGCTTGGTTTGAAAATCCTTACAAGGAGGAGGCTTGGTGTTTGGGATGGAGTGATAAGGAGGGTATTATGGATGGAGTGATAAGGAGGGTATTATGGAGATTCTTTTAGTGTTCCTATGGTTAGATCACAATATGGATTACAATGGGCTCCTTGCCACTCTTCCCCTTTGAGGAAAACATGGAGTTATCCTCTTCTGATTTTTGTGTTCCTATGGTTGTTTTGTATTGAATATGTATGTGTGTTGTCATTCTTTGTATCCCCTTACATGTGCGTGCTTGTCAGGTATACATCTCTCTCTCCCATGGGCTTGGAGGGAGGCTAGCATGTCCTCCATTTGGTGGAGATGGCATGTGATGATGCCATTTGGTTGGGAGGAAATTGGGCCTCTTTCTCTTGTGCATTGAAGACTTTCATATGGAGTGGAAGCTTGGAAATTTGGTTTGGAGAAAGAAGGAGAAAATTTTAAAAACTTGGGCATGTTGTTCCCCTAATTTGGGGAGGCTTGTACTTGCATTTAAAATCTTTGTATCTTAAAGGTTATGGATATCTTGGTATCTTGAGAAGAAGATTTGAAATCTTGTATTGTGATATTCTTGAAATCCTTTTTTAGGTGAAGCCTTATTATGTGCTCTACTCTTGTAAGAGTGTTACAAAGTTGTTATGAGCCTTTCCTTATTTTATTTAAAATAATGTAAGGAAGTTTGATTGAATTTGGAGATATATATAATCATTGTATTATCATTGAGTTGAAATGCATTACATGTTTGAAGCATTAAAATGTACCTAGCTTTATATTTGTAAAGTTGGTTTTGTGAAAAGAAATCTTGTAATTTGGAGACACTTCTTATTAGTGAAAAATACTTTCTTGGTTGTGATTTATTGTGGAATGGAAAAGAAAATGAACTAATTGATTTTGACTATTTACTTGTGATTTCTAAGTCAAAGTATTTGAATATAATTAAAAGAAGGTTCTTCTAAAATCTGAAATTTAAGGTTAAGTTAGTAACTCAAGGTTCATTGGCTCCTTCTTGAGTTTTGTTTCAAAGAGAGAGAGAAACATATATGTTTTTATATTCAAGTTTAGGCATCTATTATGTTATCTCTACATGGTGTAAGATGTTCCAAAAGAAATCCAATTCTTTTATTAGTAGAAAGTATGTGAAATGAGTGTTCAATTTATATATATATATATATTGCTCTTCCATGATAGCCGCCTGTAGATGAACCCTGCACTCAAAAAAAAATAAATTCAAATGCGTGGTAATCAGATGTGAAATTTAAAAATAATCATAATAATGATAAACCAGGTATTAAGCCTCGCAATATTTTTCTGCCTCCATGAGTGCATCCGTGAGAAACATGTAGTAACAGGAGAAAAAAAAACTAAAAACAAAATAAATTATAAGAGAGAGAAATATATGGTAGGCTATTAAAAATATTCATGAAGGAATTTAGGGTTTTCTTATCCCACTTTTCATCTACAGTGGATGATAATCAAATCGTAGGGTCACTATTAAATTTCTAAATGGTCCACTTATCATGGGGAATGTCCCTAGTTTGTTAATATTAAGTAAAAAAAATATAGAGGGGGGCCTTTCACGTAGAAATAATTTATACGTAGCCTAAAGAAGATGGGTAATTGGTTTTTTTGTTATTATGATGAAGTTAAAAAGTAACCGTGGTTTGTGAGTCATTAAATCTTTTGGTGGTAGAGTTAGTTATTTTAGGTCAGCTTAAAATAATTAAAATTTATTTGGCTTAAAGTGGGTCTGAAAAATAGATGTTGCACTTTCATTTGAAATTTCAGTTAGTCAAGGAAATCGTTTAGTAGAGAAATTACGAGAATTAAACCTAGCCGTAAATAATATTACGGTTACATTTTCTCATGCTTGATGAATTCTATCAATTTCAATATATTTTGGGATCATTATTAAGCAATGACAAATCACCTAACATCTTTAATTTGTTTAGTGTTGTGACCCCCTTTGGTTTGCCTTAGCGCAACGATAAGGTATTCATAACACGACCGTTAAAATTTGAAAGGAAAGATTTTACTAAGACGATTTGTCTTCGCATATAAATCGTTGGCTACGGTTATTTGGGAGACTTTGATTACATCTAAATTTTATAATGCCAAAAAAATTATATGTCAAAGTGCGTAATGAAAAAAAAAGAATGGATGGAGTTAACTATTGTCATGGCACACGAGACTTTAAATCAACAAAAAAATTCACGATATTTTAGACTTCCATCTTTCATTATTTGGTTTTATAAGCAAATGAACAAAGGAGCATTAAATGGCGTAACCCCAAATTGTGGTGCGAGGGTTCTAAAAATTCCCTCCTTGAACCTAAGACAGGTAACTCCTCCATAGGTGGATATACTTTTTTGAAAGAAAAAATATCTAATTGCATCCGTTAATAGAAGCCTGCTTAAAATCTAAAAGTACAACAAGTTATCGCACAAACTACTCAATCGATCCCTTACCATAATGTTTGTCATCATAGGATTTACTATTAGAAACTTTGGTTTTTCTTTTTCACTCAGAAATAGAACCTAGCCTTTACACCATCCATGGTAATCCATGAAAAATTTCTTTTCAACCTAATTTAGTAATATTGAGGTTGAGATTTAGATCCTCTCTCACTCCCTCATATTGGTTATAGTGGGTCTCACTCCTTGTTAGAATTATGGGACTCTCCTGCACAAATTTAAATTTCTTATGAATTTATTTTCTTTTGAGATAAACATAAAATATATTGAAAAAATTCTCTTTGTTATTATTTTAAAGTAAATTAAATATTTTTTGTTTTTAATATATTATTTTTATACACTTTTTTACGCCAAAGTGTTACCCCTATGGGAAAAGGCTTTGCGAACATTCATGGACTCGTGTCAATTTGGACGGCTTAAATGATGGTTTTTCTATTTTTAACAATTTTTCTTTTACCATTTTTAAAAATTTTACTTTTCTGATTTTTGTATGTTGCTTTGGCTTTACTATTTTTAAATTTTTATTTTATAGCTTTCAGATGCATTAACCTTTAAATACCGGTCACTAACATTATAATTTCATTCTTCAGTTTCCATTCAATTCCCCGCATTAAATTCAATTATGCAAGTATGCATTTAAATTATTTTTATACTTATATGTTCTAAAGAGAACTATCTTTCTTAGCCTCCTCTTATGACCCGCCTACAATTTTCGTTCTTCGTCAATGAGGTTCTATTTAGAATATCCACGCAGACTTACAAGATTCCTGCCGAGGCTTCAATTGTTTCATGTGAGCCTGGTTTGCTCCAACTTCACACAAGATTTGTGGGTAGATTTTAGTTCTTAGATTTATTTATTTTATGTGATTTCTTTGTTTGTGTTTGGTTGTAATAGTTCGGCATTCTCATTGATTGATACTTTTTAATACATCTGAATTGCTCTATTCAACCATTTGTAATAGTTTGACATTCTCAGTGATTGATACTTTTTAATACATTTGTCTCTAATCATCTATGTTCGGAAGTAAAGATGATGCTCACGTGACATGTTTGATTTCACATACATGTCAAAATGTGCTAAATTTGATAACTGTGTTGGAATGTTTTTCACCCATTCAATTGTGTTTGGAAGTAAAGGCAATTCTCATACGATCCAATTGATTCCAGACATATGTAAGGACATGCACCCATTCTACTCTATCGAGGTATACCTCACCTAGAATTGGGTGCAGTATCTTACTCAATTTGACATATAAACATTTCTGTCTAGGATTTGAATCTCGGTCTCTGCAAAGAAAGTCTCGTTTATTTACTTCAGCTTTTTCCACTCACAGTGATTGATACACGTCGATATATACACCATCAATCAACTGTATTTGGAAGTAAAGATGATGCTCATGTCCTGAATCAACCGTGTTTGGAAGTAAAGATTATGCTCATGCAATGCACTTGATTCTATACATATGCATTTAGATGCTTACGCGTGGAAATCTATAAATTCTTATCCTGCATAAAAGAACACACAAGTTTTTTCTTTTCATGGCATCCTGTTTCTAAAACTTTAACAAATCTTGACTTGTTGTTGCATTTTCATTTTACTGCTGCATAAATTTTCATCTTATACCTAGAATCCCATCTATGTTTTTATAATGAAATACATGTGCTATTTGGCGATGTTTATTAGATTGACTCACAATAAGAGGAGAATCTGTAGGATATTTACATATTATTTTCTTCCAGTCCTAGAACACAATATTTACAGAAGAAAGTCAATTTATTATCTACTCACAACTGATCAAAGATCAAAAAAACCACTATCTTGTAAGTTTGATGTATGTTGATCATAGGTTGAGAAGTGACATGGTTTTTAGAAGCAAATCAATTTCATACACTATTAGCAACTAATAAAAGATGAAAATACGGTTTTCTTGGTATGATAAATCTGAAATATCATAGTAAATTATAATATTAGCATGAAATTGTTACAATCTCACCCATGAGGTACTTCAAGTGTTATTGACTTCACTTGCCTTCCACCAATACTATGGGAGAAACTTCACAATTACACCTCTTAATGGCTTCTTCAACACACCTTTAAACTGATGGCTTCCTTTACACACTTACTCATACAATATTTCTCACTACTTCCTTCTATGCTAAATGAGGGGGTGGCCTCTTTATTTATAGAACTTCCAGGCTTATCCATCTTATCTCTAAGATAGGATAAGAAATCCACTCTGACGAATCATATTCCATACCTTAACTCTTATCTGTACATGTAAGCTTATCTTTTAAGATAAGATAAACCTTATCATTTCACATGGGTTCCACATTTTTAGACTTTTTACAAATAAAATACACAAAATATTTATGACCTCACTCCTTGTCCTTATTACCAATATAATATTTCTAATTCCTAATCATGTAGACCCTACTTCTCTACTTACCCCAACTTTGACATTTTAACATTATCGGACCACTTACGACAACTATTTACTTTTTACCACAACATTCCTATTGTACTTTTGACTATTACCATACTATACATTATTCATGGCAGGTCGTATCAAGCAAAGACCGTTATCTTCTATCGACGCTACTACTAATTATACTTAACAACATCCTATTCCTAATACATACATTAATGAAATAGAAATTATGAGGAAAATTTTAGTGTCGACATCTTCCCCTTCCTAGCTTCTACTCCGTCCTCCTGAGTAGACTATTCTCGGGTGCTTGGAAAATCTTCAACTTGTCGTGGTTGACCCATTTCAGTAATGGGAGTGCCATCCAATTCCTCCAAATGCAGCACGTACCATTTTCATGCACAACCTGCTATTTGTAGGGCCCCATCCATTTTGGAAGAAATTTTCTCTTTCTTTTTTTTGTATCCGAATCATATACTAGAACCAAGTCATTCACATGAAATGGAGACCACCGGATCTTTTGATCAAAGTATTCCTTCGCTTCATTTTCTTCTTATAGCTTGATCCTTAGCTATTTCCTCATTTCCTCTAGCAAATGAAGATGTACCAACCTTTCTTTTATCGAATCACTTTCATCCATTCTTTCATTTTCCATTACTCGACCGTGGGAATATCAAACTCAATAGAAGAACTCGGATCAATGCCATAAGCCAACCGAAATGGGGAGTATCCTGTTGTTGACTTTGATGTTGCCCTATATGCCCACAATGCCGCATGAATCCTCTTATCCCATTTATGTACCGCAAGGCCGCATCTTTGCTAGAATTTGACACAACACAAAATTTGTTCTGCTCCACCCGTCCATTTGTGCTTGGCTTGTATGTTGTTGCCTTCCTGTGCTTAATAGAAAACTTATTGACTAGGGCTTCTACCACCTCATTAATGAAGTGGCTTCCTTGATCTGTTACAATTTCTAATGGACAACCAAATCTGGTGACAATGCATTCATATATGAACCTTGCCACTTCATCCATGGAAGTTGTTTTCAATGGCCTAGCTTCAACCCACTTGGTTAAATAATCTGTGGCAACTACAATATACTTATTTTGGCGTGAGGTAGTTGGAAGTGGACCTACAATGTCTATTCCCCACTTTTCAAAGGGACCAAGTGGAAGAATAGGGCATAATGGAGCTGATGAAGTCTTATGGTTACCATGTGTTTGAAAAATATCACATGTCTTACAATAATTATAACAATCTTTAAAAAGAGTGGGCCAGTGATAACCTGCATCCAAGATCCTTCTTGCTGTAAGTTGTCCAGAGAAGTGCCCTCCACATGTACCATTGTGGAATTCTTCTAGCAGCTCCTTCCTCGATCACGCTCCAATCGCCTCAGACCGGTCCATCGTGTCCTATTCGAAATAATACTCCATGCATAATAGAATATGGACGATCGGCTTGAGTAATCTTTTCTTAGTCTTTCATCGGGCACCATCAGAAACTTGAATTCATTCAGATAATTCCAAATATCTATGTATTCACTAGGATTGTGTCAAGGGATAACAATGTCGCATCGGGAAATCATCATCATCACAAGATGATCCTAAACCATCATAGGCTCGAGAGAGTGCATCCGCATTGACATGCTTCTTTCCCGCCTATCTATAATATCAAATTCAAATTTCTTGTAGCAAAATTATCCATCTTGCTATCCTCCCCGATGGGTTAGGCTTATTGACAATATATTTTAGAGCTCGATGATCTCTACATAACTATAAATTTTTGCCCTAGCAAGTAATTTCTAAACTTCTTTACAAGCAAAAATGATAGCTAGAGCCTTTTTTCAGTTACAAGATAATTTACCTCAAAGACTCGCTCATTTGTTCGCTCTCCCAAAGTAAATTGGATGTTCATTCCCATTTTCATCCTTTTGGCTCAAAGTACTTCCTAGTGCTGCATCCGAGGCATCAATGTACACAATGAATGGCTTGCTCCAACTGGATTCTTTAAAATAGTGAAGACACCAGGCTTCCTTCAGCTTGTCCAAAAGCTTCATGCGCCTTATTTCCCGGTTCATAAGTAACATCCTTCTTCAAGAATCAAGTTAGTGGTCAGTGCAATCTTTGAGAAATTCTTGATGAACCTTCTATAAGAACCCACATGGCCTAAAAATGATCTCAACTTACTTCTATTCATAGAAATGGTAAATCTTTGATTTTTGAAACTTTATCAGATCAAGCACTAATACCATCTCTGATACAACATGCCCTAACAAAACGCCTTTTAACATCCAAAGACACACTTTGAGGGTTTAGTGAGGCTTGTGCTTCATCTAACCTTTCAAATGTTGTCTCCATCTAGTGCAGTGGTCCAACTTGCTCCCATAGATGCAAAAATCATCCGTAAATACTCGATGAAGTTCCCAATGTAGGGTTCGAACACCCTATTCATCAAACGCTGGAATGTTCCGAGCATTACACAACCCAAAAGGCATAACTCTATAAGCAAACATTCCCAAGGAGTGGTGAACGTGGTCTTCACTGATCTTTCTCCGCTATATGGACTTGGTCAGTATCCGCTATATCCATCAAAGAAACTATAACACTCCGGCCAGCCTACTTCATCCAAGATCTGATCTCGAAAATGGAAGAGGGTAATGATCCTTCTTTGTTGCCTTATTGAGCTTCCCGTAATCAACACAAATGCGTAGCTTCCCATTCTTTTTTATTGAGATCACAATGGGAGAAACCCATTCTCGAATTCTCCACAAAGAAATATGAATCCCGCATCAAGCAACTTATCTATTTCTTCTTTTACAGCCTTGGAAAAATTAGGATTCATTCTATATGGCATTTGCTTTATGGGCTTAAGACCATCTACCACTCAATAGAATGTTCTACCCAACTTACTTGACGGAGTTCCTTGTAATCAAAAGTGAATATGTGTATGTACCTTCGAAAGAGCTGGAGGTAGGATTCCTTCTCACTCTCCATCACAACATCACCAATCTTTATTTGTTGGAGACGATCATCAACTTCTTCTTCAGATAATTTTATGGGGTCATGAGTTGGTGTGATCGAAGGATATCCATGACTGAAACATCAACCTCACTTTCTTCATCTTCAGTGTCCACTTCACTGGTACTAGAGTAATCAGAGGATGTCCAATCATCAGTTTCATCACTTGAATCCATAGGTTCTACCTTATGATGTCGAGGGATCACGTTTATCTTCACCCTCTCTCTACCACGTCCAAGTGTCATGAAACCTTCATTCCAAAGAGTTTCGCATGAACTCTCCTTAGCCATGGTCTTCCCAAAGAACATTGGGTACGCAAAAGACCATTTTTCATCACCGAAAGTCTACCACACATACAACACCCATAAATGATATTGCCACATTTGAAACTACACCTTCGGTTTAGTTTTTCCTTATTTAATGACCTTAACATAAGTGTCAAGGGCGATCAATTTTTAAACCCAACATATTCATTACAGACTTGGTCATTACATTAATCGCAGCACCTCCATCAACTAAGACATCATGAATTGAAATACCATTACATAATACCTCACTTGTGGAGCATAGGGATCCGCCTCTCGCTCCAAAACAGGGACCTCAACCTCCTTCCTTCGCCGAGCATTGAGTCCACTTCGCAGCCTCCCGCCTCTTTCTCGAAGACATAGCCAAGAGTTGACCATATGTAATATTTGCAGCCTTTTGGACAGATCTTCCAAGATGGAGTATGGTCCTTGCCCCGTGAAATCGTAAAATCCCGCACACCCAACTTTCTTCTCCTATGTTTCTTACTAGTTTCTCCTTTCATCTTCTTAGGATCATTTCCATCTTGATTATCTTTTTCTTTCTTTCTTTTTGTTACAAACACATCTACTTCATTATTTCTGCTCTTATCTACTACATCAAAAGAATTCACATGTGTGCTTTTCCTTTATCATTATCTCCTTTACTGATGTAGAAGCTCTATCTGACAATTATACTTATAATGACCCTTTTATAACAACCATAACATACAACTTCAGTAAATATTTCTTTTCGACCTCTATCTCCTCCCCGAGAACTAAATTCTTTTCCTCAAGAAGATTAATAGTTAATCGACCCATCTTTTTGAGCAGATCTTCATACTCAGTAAGATGTACTAGGAGAAATATTTGTGCTCACCGAGAGTGGTTGTGGATTCTGGACCAAAGGTGCTGGTGTAGGCTCTACTTTAGCAACAATTTCTTTGGGCTCCTCTTCCATGCTTTCTTCTTTCCTTCTTGCAATCTCCTTTGCTTGTTCAATGGTAGTTGGGTGGTCATACTTCACTCATTGTTTGATCTCTGGCTTCATCCCAAGAATGAAGTGCTTACATAGGAGATTATCCACGCCATTCATCAACCCATCCGCTAATCCTTCCTTCCGGATCTGGGCATCGAGCTTCCTCCTTAGCTCTAGAACACGAGCATGATAATCCCTTATCTTCTCCTTCTCTCCTTGGGATAGCTTTGTGATATCGATCATGAGATCTGCATATTTCTGTTGTTCACCAAATTCTTCAAGAAAACTTTCAGTTAATAAATCCCATGAGTTTTTCACATTATCACCTAGTGTTTCAAACCACCTAAGGGCTGAACCATCCAAAAAGGTAGGAAAAAATTCAGTCCATTGTTCCCTTCTTATAAGGCCATTACAAATACAAGATCGTTTAAACTCTTGAATGAAAGAGGAAGCATCTTCATTAGATTGGGCTGAAAAAACAGGAATCTTCCCCATTTTCAAAAGTAACCACAGTGAAATACCAACCCACAAGTACAATCAACAAGACTTATGTGCACAAATAATTGAAATCACTATAATAGAAAATAGAAATGACCACGGTAAACTATGGTAAAACTTGACTTACTACGGTAAAAACTGACTTTACTGTGGTAAACACTATTCACAATAAAAAGTGAAGTTATTGTGGTAAATACTATTCACGGTAAAAAGTGACTTTACTGTGGTAAATACTATTCACAGAAAAAATGACTTTACCATGGTAACTACTATTCATGGCAAAAATGACTTTACCATGGTAACTACTATGCACAGTAAAAACAAGGTTACCCTCCAATTGATTTTTGACTAAGTGGGAATATCTCTCCAGAAAATCCACCAACGAGGAATGGTCCCGCAACGGAACCCAAATGTCATCACCAATCCTGCGCACTATGATAATTCTTCACCAGGAACTCCTCGTGCTATGATTATTTACTAATGCACAGCCTTTAGTTTGGTGGATGTAATCTGGAAACACAACAACAAACATAACACAAGAATACCATAGACTATGATAAAAAGGAATGATGATAAATCTGAAATATCAGAGTAAATTATAATATTAGCATGAAATTGTTACAATCTCACCCATGAGGTACTTCAAGTGTTATTGACTTCACTTGCCTTCCACCAATACTATGGGAGAAACTTCACAATTACACCTCTTAATGGCTTCTTCAACACACCTTTAAACTGATGGCTTCCTTTACACACTTACTCATACAATATTTCTCACTACTTCCTTCTATGCTAAATGAGGGGGGTGGCCTCTTTATTTATAGAACTTCTAGGCTTATCCATCTTATCTCTAAGATAGGATAAGAAATCCACTCTGACGAATCATATTCCATACCTTAACTCTTATCTGTACATGTAAGCTTATCTTTTAAGATAAGATAAACCTTATCATTTCACATGGGTTCCACATTTTTAGACTTTTTACAAATAAAATACACAAAATATTTATGACCTCACTCCTTGTCCTTATTACCAATATAATATTTCTAATTCCTAATCATGTAGACCCTACTTCTCTACTTACCCCAACTTTGACATTTTAACATTATCGTTACCACAACATTCCTATTGTACTTTTAACTATTTCTATATCTATACATTATTGGCGGTACCATCGCAACAATGCTAGCGTGTACCGTTATCTTCTATTTGACGCTACTACTAATTATACTTAACAACATACTAT
>CM031241.1:604128737-604189074 GCA_018340775.1 Taxus wallichiana var. yunnanensis | reverse complement strand
TCAAGTTGAGAGAAGTCGGGATGAGGAATCAGTGGTGACCACACAGAGGCTGGCTGGCCAGATCAGATCTGTTGTTCTTCTCCCTAGGTATTGCTTCGATGGAGAAAGCATCAAGAAATTCAATGGAATCCCAAACTCCGATTCCGGTAATGTTTCAACCTTCCATTTTTACCGGAAAAGGCTTCTAACTTGCTTTACTGAATCAATTCCGCATCACCACATGGCCGAGAAGATTCTTTACACCTTGTTCTTTGGCCACTTGCGGTCCCAAGAATGAGAGCCTCATACTCTGCTGTATTATTAGTATTTTGAACCGCAACTTGAATGAAAAAGGATGTAGGCTTCCTTCAGTGACACCAAGAGGACACCGGCTCGAACTAGCCGAGGAACAACTTCATCAAACTCTAAAATCCAAACACCATTAGGATCTTTAGGTGACACTTTTGGGAGTTGGATTTCATCGAGGACATAATCATGTAGTTACCATGCCCCCATATCCTCATAGAGTATTTGTGCTTTAGGATCATCCGTTTTGTACAATATACTCGATTGCTTCTCAGCAGTAAAGAATTCTTCATTTGTCCATTAACGCAGTATGAGTGCATGTGACCAATCCATTTGAATTTCTCCACCCACATCTTTGACGTAGTTCCTACTTAGCAACATCCTGTATGAAGGAGGAATATCTGCGCTACTAAGATGGTAGTCAAAACTCTCTTCTCGTGCAAAGCAAAGAAAAGCCACTTGTGCATCTTTAATTCTTAGACCAAGAGGCACTTCCTTACTCTCCATTGGAGTAACAAGATCCATAAGTGCGTGAGGGTCAAGCCTAAGGCATGAGCTACTTTAGCGGCATCACATTGTTCGAGGCTCCCGAGTCTATGACACACCATTCGAGCCTATGGCCGCTTATAAGAAGTGTTACATAAAATGGTTTGATTTTGTCATTAGGTGAGGTGACGAATGCTACCCAGTACTAGGTGTGGTGCGTAAGGAGTGGGTAAAAGGCCTTTAGAGGTGGTTTTAGAATGGGAATTGACAAAGTGAATCATTTTAGCAAAATCTTTGGGATGGATTTGATAATACTCAAATTTCCGAGATTTGAACCTTAGTCTTTTCGGGTGTGATCAATAATATCAAAAGACCCCGTATGGATGGGCCATCATCACTTGAGATTCTAGGTTTATCAACTTTAGGGAAAAAGAAGTAACTTTAATAGTAGGATTGACAAGACTCACCTTTGGTGTAGATGAAATGGGGATAGGAGATCCTCTTTTTGCAATTCTGAGGATAGTTGCCGTCTGCTCCTTAGATTTCTTGGGGGCTGCGTCACTTTCTCCCTCTGATTTGTCTCCTCTCGAGTCATGACAGCGAATGATTCGCTATTCATGTCTCCGCTACTACTTCATCATAATCATCTCCATCATCAATGCTCTCATGGTGAAGAAATTAACTCGAGATCCCTCCGCCATTCATCTACTTCATCATCAACTTCTTCCACAAATTCCTCGCAAGCTTCATTATCCTCATCATCATCTGGTTCCTCAACTTCACAGGTTGCATTGACAGGAACTTTAACAGGAGGTCCTTCAAGTGCTAATCTTGTTTGAGAAGCAGCAAATGATTTCCGGGCTGAAAATTCCTCCTTGGAACGCTCTGCATGGGAGCATGTTGAGCCAATTGTTTCTTTATGGAAATGAGATCATTCGCAAGTTTTTGAACCAATGGATCAGTATTAGGTCCAGGAGTGGAAGAGGAGGAAGAAGCAGATACTTAGATTTGGAAGGATCTCTCCTCAACTTCCCGACATGATTAAATCATCCTCGACACTAACAAAGCAAGAGTTTGATCTTCAGCCATGTTGCATGAGATTAGCCCTTCTTAGCGCATAACTAACTTCGGTGATCGGGCATTTAGGAAGAAACATTTTGAATTTGATCAACAATGATTCGAGTATTTGGTGGAATTTTATTAATCAACCTGTTGAATCGGGCCACAATTCTCTCATGGGCTCTTGTGAATCTTTCTTTATCCGAGAGATTTGGGCTAACAAAGCATGCACATCTTCTTGGTTTGAAGCAGTTTTCAAACCTAGTTCTCATGGTGTCCCGCTAGTGATAAAGCACCACCAAGGTGATAGGAACCAATCAAGCAGCATTATCTTGTAAAGTCTCAACGCAACGGAGTCTCACGGAGGCGTCTTCATGTTCAACTCCCGAGAACTCCACATGCAACTATGAAGGCTGCGATGTGTTCATCAGATGAACTTTGCCATCGCCTTTGAATTTAGGGAAGTTCTTCCTGTTACCTCTGGAGTAACTCATGCGCGAAAGGCGAGGAAGAGCAGGGCCGACACGATGACCCAGGGGTAATGGTACCGCCATTCTTGGAAAATTGGGAGAGGAACTACTGCACACCCGCGAAGAATCAAAGCTCAAGATTAGGACTAGGCTGGCTCAAGAAGAATACCACCCATAGGAATTCTATCTTGAACAGTGGAGTGCTTTTCGAATGAGTCTTTCTATTTCTTATTGAAGGAAAGGAAAACCTGCTTGCTCCAAAAGTTGAAACTAAGAATCTTGAATACCAAGGGCCCTTCTCCTCGAGTAAAATGCGAGTCACCAAATAAAAGGATGATCAAAAATTACAATCTGGAATAAATTTTCCCTACTAGCGGAGTCGCTGCTGTTAGGTCGTCAAATAGGACTTTACGAAGAGAAATAGTCGGGGACAAGAAGTCCCTCCTCTTTAATGGGAGAGGTTCCCTTATTCGAAACGAACCTATTTACAAATATACAAAACATGATTTTTGTTGAACTTGGATATTAAGAAAGTGTTTTCTATAAAGATCATCAATTACAAAAGGACCGAGGAATGAGAGTACGAGAATGAGCGAAAGGCAACACTCGGGAATTATAGATAACAGAGTAATTCTTTATGTATGCGAAATTACAGGTGAATTGAAACAAGATCATTTGTATCATATAAAAATAAGATGGAATTCAAAGACACAAAGTTTTGTAAATAACATCTGCTAGAACACAAAGTTTCTTAACATAACACAGACAAATGATCTTCACAAAAATAAATGAAAGCTAGGGATAAAAGAGATCAGATAGACAAAGAATGAAAAGCCCTTCTCTATTGATTTCTTTATGATCTATTTACACTTTCGAGAAAATAAGGCAAGTTCTTCCTTCCCCTTTTAAAATGGCGTGGAGGGCCATTCTATAGCTTGAATCGGTTACGCTTTGCAGAACTACTTTTTAACTAAAGATTAGTTAAGGATTGCCAATCGCAATACCTCAACTTATTACATGAATCGAGAAAAAGAATTAGAAAAGAAGAGAAGAATAAGGAGAAGAAGACAGGTGGTTATGAATGAGAGGGACCCACTGACTTCAAAATTCGCTGCCTGAATCTCTTCAATGCCTCGGCTATGTCTCTGCCACGAGGGACTGACGTGTTGGCTGTAGACTGAGACCAAAATCTGAGGCACTTCTCCATTTCCTTATCAAACTCGACATGAGTATGATAGTCTTTATTTGCTTCTTCAATGGTAGATTGAAGAGATCTCCTTCATTTTCTCTTTGAAATGGAGCTTTCCTTGAATAGATTATCTTTGACAAAAGCTTTGAATTGAGCTTTGATTTCTTGCAGGGAAAGAGGCACACGCTGAAGTTTCATCCTGAAGATGACAAAGTGTATATCTTTGAAAGCGGATATAACCAAAGGTGTCTTGAAAGCCTCACCTTTTCACTGCCTATTATTCTTGACTCTCCCAAAGCCTCCTCCAAGACTTTGATCTTCCACTCCTGGCGTAAACCCGGGACTTTGTGCATTATCCTTTCGCATCATCAAAAACCTTATTCGCCAATAAAATGTTCTCATCTGTCCCATGAGACGAAGGTCTACTATCTGCAATTGCTCAGGAGTTTGAGTTCTTTATCTATGACCCCGATAGTGGAGGAGAGCTTGTTCCAAATTGTTCACCTTTCCGTTGAGTTTGAAAGCTTCATCGATGAAGTTCAATCCTGCAATAAGCATATCTTCCACCATGGCCTCCATAGCTCGCCATGGAAGCGGAATACTTGTGCATGTCTTTGATACTCGTACTTCATCACGGCTCAAAATTACAAGTGGCGGAAGGGTAGTCAATGGGTAGGGTCCAAAACTTTGTCCTTAGACAAAGAGATTTGATAAAACCTATGAGAATCAAATTGTTCCTCCAACTTGCTCAATAGTTTGCTTCCCTTTCTCTACCCTCCCAATGACTCTTGTGACCGCTTTCCTGGAGGTTGTGGATCTCACCTTCGTGAGTAGACTCTCCTCCCATAGGAATCCTTGAGAATTCTAGTCAAAACCCGTAAGTCCTGCTCACGATTTATCTACTGTAGGCTTAGCTTGAATCTCTAGGAATTGCTCACCCGAGCATCGGACACTATCCTGGAGGTGATTACGCTTTACGAGAACGAGAAGGTAGTTACAAGGCAGCCGTACCAAAGACATCAAAATTTGGCCCCGAGCTTCGAGAGGAAGATTTTCTCTTTCTCTATCACAACAAAAAGGTTGCACCTATGCAAAAGAGGAAGAGGAAGGCGGGGGGGCAAGAGGACCAAGAGACAGAGCCTGGGCTCATGGCTCAAGGTTTGCACCACGAGATGTTGTCTCAAGTTGAGATGTGAGTGGGGCGCCTGAGACACCAATTCTTTGCAGAGAGGAATCAATACAAGCACTTGGAAGTTCGGTGCTGGACTTCCTTATCTTTATCTGTTGGAGCTTCAGGGCGCCATGAGGGGCCGGCACTTCACTTTCTTCACTTTCACCGAAACAATGATGTTCTCTCGGTCCCAAAGGCACTTCTGCTTTCTTTGAGGATCTTTTCCACAGGCTCCTTCTAACCTCTTTGAATTTCTTGGTATACTTGAGTGGATGAAGAAGGAGTGGAAGCTCACGGAGTCCTTGCGTTGATGAGGCGGGGAGGGGTTTGCACAGTGTGTACGATATGGGGTTGATGCTTCCCTCCTTGGTGTTGAAACATCCTTAGAGAGAGGATTCTCTGAGTGCCTTCTAAGCTCTCGAACTTTCCTATCAAACCAAACCTTAGTCCCGACTAAGATCGAGAGCTAGATCTCGAGACGAGATCATCTTTCTCTTTCTTGTTCCAATCCAAGTCCTCCAAGGGAGTGTGCTTAACCATTGTCATACTCATATGAGTATAGATCGAGTTGTCATCCTGGAGTCCTTCAGGGAACTTGTACAAGCCGAGTTCTTGGATCAATGCGAGAGAGAACTTGCCATAAGCTAGTGCCTCCTTCTCTAGCCTCAAAATCATATCTCGCATGCGATCACCCCAATAGTCTTTTTATATCACGCCTATGATGATAGATTATCTTGATGTTCTCATTCGAATGAACTTCTTCAAGTTGAAGCAAGTTCTTGCTTTGAAGAAATGAACAGTGATGGGAACCAGGATCTTTCTATATTCGTAGTGTCAGAGTTGTTTTAGAAGTGTAGTTTCCCGAAAGAGATGGGAAAGTGCAAACCAAGAATCTTCTTGTCTCATTAGGTTCTCATGCAATTTGTCTAGCGCTGCGTACTTCTATGAAATCCATCTTATCACCGCATAACACAGGAAGCCTCGAAGGGGTGCTCTCATGGCCAAAGAAGCTCCGATATAGGAGAATTTTCTGAATTGGATAAAATAGGCACCGTTGTGCGATATCGAGTTCATGGCTTCATCGTAAAACCTTCTAGTAGTGTCACCCTCAAGAAGCGACCCACGTGACATGGTGAAAGCATCATTTACCCTTCGGAAATTGTGATTACTTGGTCTCTGCAGGGTGAAGCTGCGGGTAGTAGGCATATACAGGATCATCCTTGTGGGCATCAATGTAAGAAAAACCAAACCATTGCCCTTGATGCAGCGAGTATACATCAGGTATGAAGTCATGTAGAACTTCTTCATTTGTTGTACATTAGACAGTGCTCCACCAAGTTCATGCTTATGATTTCCACCAGATTGATATTTTGAGTTCCCTCGCTCACCATATTGATGAACTGGGCACATCCGAAATGGAATTTGTTAGTAGAGGGTAAGCCCATAACCCGAGCCAAAGAGGGATTATAAAATCGACAATTCTTCATTGAAATCGGCTAGAAAAGAGTCTTGGATAGACGAGATGCTCCTTCTTAGGGTTCTTTAGCCAGGACTTGCCTTGCCCGCGCCTTGTATTTATCGTCGCTTGATTGAACAGGGCCTCATGCTTGATCCCCGGGAAACAACTATGGCATTATCCGTTTCAGAATCCTCGTGGCATAGCTAATGGCGGCGGCGTCCCGGTTTAGCGATGAGTTCCCCGTGTACGTTGGTTAATTCACTCGAATCGTGGTCGGTGAGCTCCGCGTGAAAGTCACTGTATCAGACACATTGCATCGAGATTGGGAAACCTCCAAAGTAAAGCCAAACCGTTGTCGTGAATCATCATGCCATTGGTGTAGGGTTTAAATCTGCCATCCTTGCCCAAAAATCACCAAAGCCAAGATGACGAGCTTCACTTCTGTCCCTAATATTAGGGCAGACAGAGACTCTGAGTGGCGAGATTTGTTCTGTCCCTAAAATTTGATCTTCATATTGATAGTAATTCGGAGGCGTGAGCCGTAAACTAAACTCGGGATGGAATTACGGAGGAAGGGATACACGCCAGGAGATTTTAGGTTGCGAGGTTCGAGCGAAGGATAGCTTGATAAGAAGCAGTGTGAAAAATGCATAGGGAGTATGCTCGTTATATACCGATTAGGAGGGAAAGATAATGAATGCGCATTTAATACATACCTACCAATTTGAATAAGCAAGATATTTGGGTAGAGCGGGAAAATAAGCACGAATGGCACTTGGTTCATTTGGGACATGTGAGACGCGAATCGCGAAACACGCTCTGTGCTCGGGCGATTTGGGCGAAGCGGGAAAAGACGCACAAATGCCTTTTTGGGGACATGTGGGACAAAAGTGCGTGAAACACGTGACTCTGGCCGGATCGGACGAAAATGTGACAACAGTCCGAAGCCGAACTTGGGACATTTGGGACGTGAAAGTGTGAAGTACGTGGTTCGGGTGAAAATGGAACAACTTGCCAAATTGGACTTGGGACATTTGGGACATGAAAGTGTGAAGTACACGCGTTCGGCCGAAAATGGAACAACTTGCCAAATTGGACTTGGGACATTTGGGACATGAAAGTGCTAAGTCACGCGGTTCGGGCGATTCGACCATGAAAATGGAACAACATACTTTGATTGGACTTGGGACATTTGGGACAAAGTTCCGACGCCCAAAAAACAAACTTGGGAAACCGCCGTATCGGGGAATAGAGGGCCCGTTTGAACTTGGGACATGCGGGACAAAATGTCCGACATGCTCGAAAAACACACAAAATGACCCAAAACGTAGATTTTCTCAAATTCTCGACTTTGACATTAGTACAACAGAGAAGACAGCTTAAACTCAAAATTTTAAAATTTTTACTTCCTTAAGAAGCGGGAATTTTGAGTGGACAATAGCCAACATGGGCGCTTGGGCGCTGTCTTGAGCTAATTTTTGACATTTTTAAGTTTTGTTAGCCAACATGGATGTCTTGTCTTGAGCCAATTTTGCTTTTTAATTTTTTTGCAGATGGGCGGTTGGGCACACAATCTGTCCTAAGCCGATTTGTAATTTTTAAATTTTTGTTGGCTAGTATGGGCGCTGGCGCCTATGCTAAGCCAATTTTTGATTTTTGGTTTTTGTTGGCCAGCATGGGCGCCCGAGCACCTTTCACGATCCCCTTTTGCTTTTTTTTTAAATTTTGTTGGCGGAATGGGCGCCTGTGCACTTTGTGTTGAGCTAGTTTGGTGAGTTTTTGCATTTAGTTGGCTAGCATGGCGCAGCACCTATGTTGAGCCAATTTGGTGATTTTTTGCATTTAGTTGGCGGCATGGGTGCACTGGCACTGTCTTAAGCCAATTTTGTGATTATTTGCATTTAGTTGGCTTGGCATGGGTCTTCCAGGGTGCTTGTCTTTGAGACAATTTTGTGATTTTTGTATTTAGTTGGCCAACATGGGCACTGTCTTGAGCGCCAATTTTGTGATTTTGACTTTTAGTTGGCCAACATGGGGCGTTTGTGGCGCTGTCTTTGAGAAAGTTTTGTGATTTTTGCATTTAGTTGTGCAACACGGGTGCCAAGGTGCGCTGTGTCACATTGAGCCACTTTTGTGATTTTTTTTGACATTTAGTTAGCTTGCAAAGATGGGCGCTGTCTTGAGCTAGTTTTGTGATTTTTACTTTTGTCTTCAAGAAGCGTATGGGCACCGGTGTGCATGTCTTCGGTAGTGTTTATTATTTTTTTATTTTTGACTACGTGTGAGCGCGCAGGTGCCCATCTTAAGAGCATGGTGTTGAGTGCACATACAAGAGGAGTGCTTATGCATGAAAGGCAATTTTAAAACTACTTTTAGGCAAAAACTTAGTTTTTAGCAAACCCCACATTAAATTTAATGATGAAAATAGAAGAATAACACACTAAACTTAGACCTTTTTAGAAGAAATTATATGGTAGAATAGAAAGATAGATTACAACAATTGACTTAACTAGCTCTGTGCACTGTATTTGGACGCACTAGGGACATGGGAGTGGCATGCATGACTTCAGACTTTTGAGGCGATGCTTGGACATTCCGACCGGATTTTCCTAGAGATCACCTTGGAGGTGACATGTTTATCCTACATAGCCCGCATGCCCCATATCTCTTTTGATCACAATTTACTCACACCTTAGCTTGAGAGATGGTGCGGTATGAAATTCGAGACCTTTTGACTTCTAACCGGATGAGATGAGCGTGACACTAGAGGATGTTTGGCGGATCCATGAGTTCCGATCTAGGGTCGTTTGATTACTTACGATGGTCGCTCGGACCGAGTTGAGCACTATATAGCCATGATATTTGGATTGATTGACATTCCCTATCGAGGTCAAAACTATGTGGTTAGGGGCATGGTTGACGATACGTGCTAGGATGGGTCCCTATATACTTATTAGCTCTTGTTAGTGGCATGTTGCTACCTAACAAGACTGTGCACGATTCTCCTTGGGTCTCATTAGAGTGATCCACGACCTACTTGGGTAGAGTCTACTGCTTTGGGGTTAGTGTATACTGGCTCACTTATATTCTTGACTTACATTTGATAGCTATCATGGTCAGAGGACATTGGGCCCTGCTACTTTGTTACAGATTTGGGCTTGGGACCATATTGTCCATTGGACATCCTTTAGGAGCATTGAGAGCTCGAGTTCTTGGAGAGCCTTCTCTCATGGGTTGGGTTCCTGATGGAGATGATATTCATAGCCATAGGGGAGACATAGATTACTTTCGGTGAGCATTTGATGAGCTACAACCCCACATGATCACTTGGTGACCATACATGCTATATCAGTGGCCATGATGCAGATGAGTTGGGACTTGCAGTAGACCACTTTATTATTGGGAGTAGGAGCCACATCTTAGAGTGGTATAGGGTGGACCAGGTTCAATGTCAGTTTGGTCTTATCTAGGGGATTCTTGACGATGAGATGTGGTACGTGCATGCCGCTATAGAGAGATTTTGATATGGGACCATGGATTAGGTTGGACCGAGCCCTTGCGAGATTTTCACAGGTAGTCTCACAGCCTTGGGTACAACGGGCACGATAGTAGATCCGGGTACTACACCAGACTATGCAGCGTGGTATGCGCTAGTGCTGCCACATGTCGATTGTCTATTCCTCGGAGATATTGATCACAATGAGCATGATGATCAGGATCAAATTCATCGGTAGAGGCACAGGCATAGAGACAGTAGTACCATATATGGGGTACTAGTGCAGGATCCAGTAGGGACCTTTATCACCCCCTCACATTGAGTCCATGACATAGTCCACTAGGGGTGGAGGAGGAGGACTGACATGATGAGGATATGGAGGAGGACTTTCTAGATATTCAGGATACACATGATGCGTAGTCATGCATGATATAGCGGATATGCAGGATATACGATACATAAGATGTGCATGATACACATATGCATGGATGACATAAAGGATATGGGATATACATACACAGGATGCTATACACTAGATACCGATATACAAGTGACTACCTTGCAACTTGCAGAACTTTAACAGTAGGTGACAACCTTACAGTTTCATATGGTAGTTGAGAGAGATCAGGCCATTGTTGAGAGAGATCGGGCCCTTGCAGATGGGGGATCACTTGTGATAAGCAAGACCAAACCTTTATAGAGTGAGATCGAGTGATGGTAGATGGCCTATAGTCACGGGTAGAGCGAGATCAATTAGGCTATGAAGAGCGAGATCAGAAGCTACGGCATAGTGGACCAGAGTGATGGTAGATAGCCTATAGTCACAGTGGCGAGATCGAGGATATAGAGAGTCAGATAAGCTATATGCTCTGAGTGAGATCAACTATGGGCAAAGAGCAAGACTAAGTGATAGCAGATAGCCTATAGCTACAAGTAGAGTGAGATCAAATTATAAAAAAGTGGTCACAATTGCGGATAGAGCTAGCTAGCATTAGGGCAGAGTGTGATACATGCTGTGACGGGCAGGCATATACGTCCTCGGGGATATAGCTGATGATTGGGCATAATGCTACTGTAGCAGGTGAGGCCACTATTATAGGATGTAAGTACTATATGGCCATTCGGCCAAGAAGAGAGTTCTTGAGTATAGTCACATAGCGAAAAGCGAGTGGGTCACGATCTAGATCCCATAGACCATCCCGATCAATGTGATCGCAGTAGGGTCCTTTGGGACAGGTGGCTTCAGAGTAGCATGGGTTAGTTTAGCCTAGGTTAGCTCAACCTCGTTTGATGCAGTTCCTTCTACACATTCAACACCTCGGATGCCCCCACCTAGCAGTCTTCTTGGACTGGGCAGTCCCGGTGTGGGTGAGAGTCATGGTTGACTTTCTTATTGATGTGTCGATGTATTACTTTCTTTTTGGTGTACCACCTCGTGATGAAGGCATACTTTTATACGGATGTATGTATATTTTTTTATCATGCCTTGTGATGAAGGCACTTTTTGTATAGATGCCCATGATGACTTGTTATATCAGATGTATATGGACACTTATATTTTGATGATATATATGATGATAGATGGATTACCGATGTATCACATGTTGTATGAGATATCATGCTTAATTTGTTTCTTTATGTTTGTATCACCTGTTAGATTATGAGATAGCCTTAGCTGATATCATATTGTATGTTAATGAGATACTTTGAGTAAAACATGTTTATATTTTTGATATTGGTGTGGGGGGATAGATTTGTGATCATGCACAACCCCTCTTGCCCCATTGGTGATACGGTATTTGATGATTAGCTTTTAGTATACATGCGTGATGTAGACTTAGCATATTTTTTTTATATATGATGTATAGATGTGATGGATATGTGTGATATGATGATGAAATGATAACACAATGTACAAGTAAAAATTAAAAGCACAAGTTTAAACAAATCTAATCAAAGAACACATTTATTTACAAGTATGCAATATAAAATGGACTTAATGCAATACACTACAGACTAAAGTGACATTCAATCTAAGTAAGCAAGTAAATCCAATTTAAAGCATACACACAAAAAAATTAATGCAACTAAAAACCATACAAACCAACAACTAAAAGTAAGCAAACCACTACTTTGTTTTTATGGGACAGTTTTGGGATTTTTTCATTTTTTTGGTTTTATTTCTAAGACAATTTTCTATTGTTTTGGAGTTTTCTTGAAACATGTTTGAATTTTTGGTTTTTCAAAACATATTTGAATGTTTTGGGATTTTCAAAAGTTATACAAAATGTTTTTGACATTTTCTCAATAGTTTTCCAAAGCAAACGTGCAAGAAATGAAGAAACATGGATGCCCCCAATGTTAGATGGGATGTACAAGGGAAGAATGCCACGTGGTATATGCCAAGTGACACTGTTGCAAGTTTCCCCCAACGTGAGATGGGTTCATTCAATGTTAAATTCTTCTGCACTCAAAAGGTTAGATTAGCTAGATCAGGGCAAAGAAGGATAGGCTCACAAGGGACTCAGATGAAGGTAAAGATCAACTTAGGAAAAGTTTTGTACTCCTTAAACTTGAATTGCTTGTGAACAATGGACCCTCCTTGGCACTTTGAAAAGCCAGTTTTCACCAAAGGACTTGTCCAAAGTGCCACCATTGCATGGTTTTCACTATTGGACGTACCTATTTATTTATCTTTATCTTTTTCTATTTTTATACTTTTTTTGTTTTACTTTTCTTGGTATTCTAGAGACCCCATACTTAAGCATAGAAGTGCTTAAGATGCATTGCATTCATGGGTTCTCAAGCTCTTGGCCATCTAATAGGCCAACTTATATGCACCTAAACCAAACTTGGTAACCACAATGTATGGTCCTAGCCAGTTGGGCTCAAATTTCCCTTTCTTTTCTCGATCTTTATTGGTGTTCTTCTGATTCTCTTTCAACACCATGTCTCCTACCTCAAACTGATGAGGTATGACCTTCTTGTTTGTAGCTCCTCCACACTCGATCATGATACACTTTTAGGTGATTGAGGGCGTGAAGGCATTTCTCATCTAATAGCTCCAACTCTTCCAGTCGGGCTACTCTATAGTCCTCCTCTTCATTCAGGTAATCCCTTAGCTCGATACACAAAGAAGGGATCTCGATCTCTAAAGGAAAGATGACTTCTAAACTGAATACTAAAGAATATGGAGTTGCACCTATAGGAGTGTGGATAGAAGTTCTGAATGCCCAGAGGGCAAGGTGAATTTGTAGATGCCAATTACGGCCTGTGGTATTCACCATTTTCTCCATAATGTGAATTAAGGTTTTGTTGGAAGCTTGCTTTGCTACCCATTACCTTGAGGGTAATAAGGGGTTGAAAACTTAAGGGAAATTTGAAAGCATTTGTAGAGTGCTTTCACATTTTTATTTTTGAATGACTTACCATTATCAGTGATAATAGAAGAAGGGATTCCATATCTGTAGATGATATGATTCATTATAAACTTAGAAATTTGGGGACCTTCTATAGGTTAGAGGAACAACCTCTACCCATTTTGTAAAGTACTCAGTGGGTCCATAATGAACTTGTGGCCATCGAGGAGACATGATTAAGTTTCCCTATTAGATCGAGACCCCACTTTGAGAATGGCCAGGGTGTCATGATTGGTTGCAAGGATTGTGTCGGCGCATGTATCAAATTTCCATACTTTTGACAATCCACACACTTCTTCACATGTTGACAATAATCATGCTCCATGGTAGGCCAATAGTAGCCTACTCTGAGTATTTTCTTTGTAAGGACAATCCCATTAGTATGAGCTCCACAAATTCCCTCATGCACCTCCTTGATTGCTTGGATAGATTCATCAAATTTAAACAACGTGCAAAGATTCCCATCGTAGCCTCGGTGAAGAGGTGCCCCAGTAGGGTATAGCGGGCTATACGTTGGATGAGGTTGCACTTTTTCAACATGGGAAATGTTCATAGGGAAGGTTCCATCATGGAGATAATTAAATATTTCAGTGTACCATGGTGAAAAGGGACCAACAACTTCACACACTAAACAAGAGTTTGGTATGTCATATGTCATTGTTCTTAGATTTTCAACAAAGAATGGCATATCATTTCTCTCTGTGGAATGCTCAACATAGATCCTACTATAGCCATGGCATCTATCCACTCTGTTATGAGCTCTTGGTATTTTCTCAAATGTTATCTACTCAAATAATTCTTTCAAGGAATCGACCATTCTTTTATATGGAAGTAACTTTTCATCTTTAACTTTATATTCATTTGTGACCTGTTTGATAATAAGCATTGAATCACCAATGCATTTTACTTGTCTGATATCCCATTTGATGGCTAGCTTCATTCCTATAATGAGAGCTTCATATTCTACACTATATTTTTCATGTAAGGAATCCAATTCAAAATGCCTATGGAATCAAGTCTCCCATGGGAGTGATTAGCACAACTCCGACACCTGAACCATGAAAGGTAAAAGAGCCATCAAAGTACATTTTCCAAACTATAGATTCTTGAGGTACATAATGGATGCATCTGGTAGTTCTAGACTCAAGGGTTTAGTACATGGTAGCAGAGCTTCTTCCGTTGATCTTGCTAACACTTGTCCTTTTACTAACTTTTGATGAACGTATTCAATGTCAAACTCACTTAATAAGATGATCCAATTAGCCATCTTTCGGTTAATGTTGGTTTGGAAAATAAATACTTTAAAGGGTCGACCTTTGAAATAAGCTTGATTTTATTGTTAAGCATATAATGACGTAGCTTCTGGAAAGAAAACACCATGGCTAGGAAAGCTTTCTCGATTTGTGGATAATTTAGCTCATATGCTACCAATGTCCTACTCAAATAGTATACAACCTTTTCTCTTTGTTCTTTGTCATACTTGGGCCAACAGTGCTCCAATTGCAAAATGTGTAGTAGAGATATAAAGTAACAAGGGTTCTCCTACCATGGGTGGCATGAGAATAGGGGGTTGGCCAAGTATTCTTTTAGCAAAGCAAACACTTGTTGTTGTTTTGGTCCCTAGTTGAAATTAACATCCTTCTTAAGAAGATGTGTAAATGTATGACACTTGTCTGCTAGTTGTGAAATAAACCTTCTGATGGCCTAAATTTTCCCTTGTAAGCTACACAATTGTCTGATATTCTTAGGGGAGGCATTTATGTGATAGTCGTGACCTTTGCAGGGTCCACTTCTATTCCTCTCCATGACACAATGAATCCTAGTAATTTCCCAGATAACACACCGAAGACACACTTCTTTGGGTTAAGTCAGACTTTGTAATCCCTTAGACATTGAAAGATACGCCATAAAATTTTTGGGTGTTCCTCATGGGTTCTAGATTTAGCCAGTATATCATCTACGTAATCTTCCATGATGTCACTTATCATATCGTGAAAGATTACAGTCATCACCCTTTGATATGTAGCGCCTACATTTTTAAGGCCGAAAGGCATGACTTGGTAACAAAACATCCCCATGGGGTTGTGAAATCCATCTTGTGTTGATCTTCTTCCACAATATTTATCTAATTATAACCTTGAGAAGCCATCCATGAGTGAAAGCATCTCATAACCTTGTTGTAGAATCGACAATCATGTCGATGTTTGGAAGAGGAAAATCATCCTTAGGACAAGCTTTGTTTATATCCCTAAAATCCAGTACACACTCTAATACCAACTGGCTTCTTTTGAACCGGACCACATTGGAGATCCACTCTGAGTAGTCGATAGGCCTAATAAAGCCTACTTCTAGTAACCTTTCTAGCTCTTCCTTTACCAATAAGGTGACACGAGGATGCATCTTTTGGAGCTTTTGTTTGATGGGCTTGGCATCTGGGTGTACCACAAAGATTGTGCACCACTAGTGTAGGATCAAGTCCTGGCATGTCGCGTAAGACCAAGCGAAGATGTTTGCATACTCTCTTAAGAGTCATGTGAATGTTTTTGTTCTTTGGCTGAGAGGGAAGCTCCCAACTTAACTATCCATGGCAGTTCCTCCATGCCGATATTAACATCTATTGTATCTTCCACTAATAACTTTGATTCATCCCCCATGCGTGTAGGATCAGGAGGGAGATTGAGATCCTCCTCTATCACAAGGTGGTTCAGGGAGCTCTTCATCTTGAAGTGGGTACATTATCTTTTCCATAGGTTGTTCTTCCTGTTTTCCACAAAGCGCTCAAAAGAGGTTTTCACTATAGGACTTCCCCTTTTTATTTCCACAAGATTTTCTTTGGACTTTTTCCCTTGCTCACTTTTTTACTTAAATTCCCACACAACTCTACTTCCTCTCCAAAGTATGTGCATGCGTTAAGATGAATGGAGAACCCCTTCTTGTGATCATTTCTTGGAATGTTGTCTCTGATTCGAACTCACCAATGGCCTCATCATTCTAAAACATGTCAATAGGTACGTGTTGTTGTTGATCCCAATTCACGAGTGATGGGTAGGTGAGGGTTAATGGTTGAGTTATAGGGGATATGGTGGGTATAACAAGGGTTATAGTAAGGATAGCCATATTGGTGAATAGGTTTGTAGAGGCAAGGTCTTCGTAAAGACTACATCGGAATCTGTTTCACTTTCATTTCCGGACAAACTATCCTCACTCTCAGAAAGAGGCATACTCATCATCTGAAGAGTGAGACTCATATAAATGGATGCCTATACCTGACTTACCTACTATACGATGAGGTATTGCAAGAGCCTCTAATGGGCCTTGTTCTTGGTGGCACCCACACCACGTCCTTTATACCTCATGGAAAGCATTATTCGATTAGGAATGGGATACTTAGGTGATTTATAGCATGTAGCCATGTCATCATCATCGGATGGAACACAATGTCCATAAGAAACTTTTCATCTTCTAGCAAGCCACGGAGTAAAATTCTTGAAAGGGAAAGTCTCTCTTGATCTCTAAACTTTGAAACATGGCCTACCATGCACTTGGGCTGATAGCGGCCCATTGTGAACCATTAGGGCCTGTTGTAGATTATACTCTCCACAACCACTTGGTTTGACCTTCATCTCCCATGTAGAAAAAGGAGTTTTTGAGGTGGAAGCACCATTGTCATTGATAGACAAGGTATCTGGATCCACTCGTGAAGCGAGGGCCTCTGACTGGATAGGAATAACAATCTCTATAGATGGACACTCATAGATTGTAGGAAAAAATCCCGAAAATGCTCTATAATGAGAAAATGGTTGGGGTCCCCTGTATATGGTAAGTGTTTGTCCCTCATATTGCAACTTTAAACACTGATGATACATTGATGGCATGACTTGCATGGCATGAATCCATGGGCGACCGAGAAAGATATTGTAAGGGAGTTCCAGTCCAAGACATGGAACTTCGTATCATGTGTTATGGGACCCACTTCCAATGAGAAAGTGATCATTCCAGCTGATTGTCATTCTTCATTGTCATATGCCTTAATGGTGATGACCTTTGTTTCTAGATCAGACTTTGTGCAACCTAGTTGGTGGACTAGTTTGAGAGTACATATGTTAAGACCCGATCCACCATCCACAAGCACTCTCTTAACCTTCTTACATTTGATGATAACCTCAATATGCAAGGGTAGGTTATGTGAAGGATCTTCAACTAAGGCTTTTGTAGTGTTGAAGGTTATATGTTCCAAAGGAACAAGTTGTGCTACCATGGCTTGCAAATGTGTTGGGTCAACATCAATGGATACTCTTGTCCTGTAAGGTTTTGTAAAGTATATCCTTATGGATGTTAGAGATCTTTAGAAGGTCTAAGATGGAAATCTTAGCCGTAGTTTTTTCTAGTTGATCTAACACATCATAGTGACTCTCTTGAGGAGGAGGGAGTAGGTTCAAAATTTATAATGAGGTGAGCCCACCATGTTGCCACAACACACTCTCTTGTCTTGATTCTAACTATGTATTGATTTTCTCAATGAGGGGGTCAACACAACCTATCAGGGCATCAAATGGTCTTTGTTTGACACATAGTTAGCATTCTTATTATGAGACGATTGTCCCTAATCCAAATTTTTATTTTCTTCATGATTGGGAAAAGGCTTTTTGAAGATCCCTAATTTTTCATTTGGATATTTTGTAGCTGTAATGGAATCTACTTCAATATCACCGTTGTCGACTAGGTCTTGAATATAGTGTTTTAATCTTAAACACTTGTCCGTTTTGTGACCTTTTACGGTGGAACTCACAAAATTCATTCTCCCTAAACCATGATGGTTTAGGTGTATCATCCCCATAGGGTTGTGTTTTAAGGTATTTTACCATGTTTACGGCCTCTAACTATTTTAGTATAGACGATATGGATTCAGATAGAGGAGTAAAAGTGTGGCATTTATACTTGGTAGGTGGATTACCCTTTGCAAGTTTTAAAGGTGTGTGGTTCTATGATGACTTGCACCCATTTAGAGTCTACTATCCCATCACTAATGACATTTTTGTTTTTATTAGGAACAAAAATTTGTTTTATCGTTAGATTTAGAATCGTTGTGTTCACTGGGAGAAAGGTTTTAGAGTCCCCCTAGCTAACAATGCCTTTTCAATTTGACTCCCTTTTTCTATTACCTCTTCAAACATGTTACCACAATGCATTTGCAAGTGGAATGTAATGTCTGGATGGAGGTTGGGAACAAATATTCCTATCAACTACTTTTTGGTAGGGAGCAAGGAAGCGACTAGCTAACCCTCTCCATCTTTGTAAAAACACAACGAAGTTTTCATTGTTTCGTTGTTTGGCATTGTAGAGATCTAACATGGTAATGTCATTTTCTATATTGAAAGAGAAGTGTCATACAAAAATCTCTTTGCTAGTTCTATCCCATGTTGATATGGATCCCTTAGGGATATGCACAAACCATTCTAGCCCATTGCTCCTAAACTTCATGGAAACAAGTGCATAAGATAATTGTCATTGAATGCCACCTCTTGACATGCCATATAAAATATTTTATATGATCACATGAGGGTCACCTTTTCCCTTATATTTATCAAATTTTGGAAAATCAAAATGTCTTGGGAAAGGTACCTACAACATGGCTTTGTCAAATGGGTAAGGACATAACTCATCGAACCGATACTTCTTGTTATTGTTACTGGTTTGGCCCTCTCGTAACACTTGAAGGGTGTTCTTCATTGTTGACCACTCTTGATTAAAAAGTGGATCTTGTGTGGGTGGTGGCGTAGGTCTATACAAAGGGTTAAGCCTAGGTGTATGCCCACCCCATTTTTGGTGAAAAATTCCTCATAAGGATCCTTTCGTGTCTCTCATGTCGAGGAGTGTTTATTGGGAATTTGTGAAAACGAAGCTTTAGGTTTTGCCTTTGGTATAGTTTGTTTCACAACTTTTGGTTGTTCCTTTTGTATATGTGAAGCCAAACTTGCCAATTGGTGAGTGAGGGCTTGGACTTGTTGTTCTAACGTATAACCTCTTTAATAGGTATTTCATGATGATCTTCATTAGGGGAGGTTGTGCATGATGAACATGTTCTTCATGGTCTTCACAATGAATTTTAATAGGAGGAAAATGATAGTCTCCATCATTTTTGAAAGGTACTTCCTCATTATTTTGTCATGCAGAAGTAGAGGCATGACTTGGGTTTAATATGTCATCTATATGGCGATGAGGATGTTCCACTTCCTCTTCCCCTCGAACCATTGTGGAAATGAGAGAAGGGTCCACCGTGGGAGGTAACCTAGCTCCTAGTTCCATAACATGCATAAGAACCTCATGTTTGTTTTGAAAAATGTAATCATCAAAATTGGCGGGAGGATGCTCTATATTCATACGAGGAGACTCTTCCTCTCCACCACTATGGTCAACCATGATATTATCCTCTAAAGAGGTTGTCACCTCCAAATATATCGGTTCCTAATCTTGGGATCCCATCCTCATAGTAGGCATACTCGAGATAGGAAATACAATGCGAAAGAATTTCCACTAAGGTTTACTAAAAAGGGACCTTAGTCAAATTTGTGTAGCGTAATGACCCTAAGTTGTTAAAACAAGGTGACTATAGAATAGCCACAAAATTGATAGGTCAAAACAACGTATGAACTAAAACTAAAGAAAAACAAGCTACCCTAACAAGGTAATATATGACACAAGTTTTTCCTTAGAATAATACAATGATGTATAATGCTCAAAATTTAGTTACACCAAATAGTTTATTCTCTAAGATTTCATCTAGATAGGTTTGCAACCAAATAGTGACAACACAACATCACCAGTTAGGTCAAGTTTGCAAAAAACAAGGCCTAAATGATAAGAGAATGTTGATGACGATCTTCTAACAAGATATACTAAAAACTAGTTTCTAAACACTAACAAAGTCCAAGTCTCGTAAAATGGATGATAACAATGTGAGCGCATAATGACACTATTTGGACACGTGAACCAAGCTTTCGGAAAGCAATATTTTAGTGTCAAAATGATGTTATCATGATGCTAACAATGTATCCTCAACACTCACAAAACTCAAGACAAAGTTAGGATGTAAAAACTACGTCTAAGTATAACAAGAAATTGTTATGCGTGTGAACAACGTAACTCTACAATATAGAGATTTAGGCCTAATTTCACAATGGAAACAAGACATAAATATCTCAATTATATGGCTATAATGTGGGCAACATAACAACTCAAAAGAAGACAAGGATGAAATCACCTAACTACGATGATAATAAGTCTCAAATATGGGTTTTTGAGACAAGGGGGCCTACTAGATCGTGAGTACGTACCATGCACACTTTCAACACTTGCGCTCTGACATTACAACCTAGTCACACAAGTAGAATAAAAAAGTGGTGGACACGTGATATCTAGTGGTATCCATATATATATGTTGTTTCCTTTTGTCCAAAAATGGGCAAACAAGAAAACAAGGGTGTAGACCAAGTGGTGTTGAAATAAACTTGGTGTTATTTTGGTAGAGTTTTGCCTTGTCTTAGGACAAGTGAAAAACTAGGACAAAATGACACTAAGTAGATTTCATGATGAAAATCACATGGTTTCAACTTTAAGAGATTCTTTCCCTTGTTTGAAAAACAAGAGTTTGAATCTAACAAAGTTGTCACTTTGTGAGAGCTCTCAAGTATACTATCTAAGACAAAAACAATGGCTCCAAGCCGAAAGCTTCCTAGGTGGTTCTCTCTCTAGGTGTCACAAGATATCTAGAGTGAGCTTGATTTACCAAGGTTTCCCAAGGAGTATCTCGGATTTACTTTACCCCCTTTAGTATAATGAGCACCGAAGTGCATTTAGTTATACTTTCACTTGGGGTCGTGATACAAATATCTTTGACTCTAATCTCACCAAGGCGTATACTAGACAAGTCGGTAGTGTGGAGCACTTTCCTATTTCATTCACAAGGTTCCCTCTTGTGAACTACTTTAGGGTTCCTAGGACCACCCCCATTGTTGTAGCTTAAGGCTTATGCCAAAGGGGTTATGTCCTAGTTGAGTGGATGAGTCGTAGCTCTTAACCAAAACCTGTAAATACAATGTGATGATTGTGGTGTATTTTTTTATCTTTTAGACTTAATGTGGTTTTTGTCACACTCCTTTTGGAAACCTACAATCACATGTGTAGTTAGAAAAAATTTTAAGTCCTCCTTTTTTTTGACTAGCATTAGGTCCTTCACAAATGGTTAGTAGTTCCAAAATAGATTCACAATATCATAAGAAAATAGCAATGAAAAATGCTTGTAAATCAACTAACTACCATCAAACTTTGCAAAAAAAAAGGTTTATTCCCAATTAATCCAAGTGCTTTTTAATGAAAGACTAAAATTGCTTTTGATTCCCAAGATCACACTAGGTGCAAGGGAAGAGCATACACAAATTTTAGCCTTGATTTCTTTATTAAGTGAAAAATCTCTTAAACTAAAAGATTAAGCACATGCAAAAAAAAATGAAGGTTTATTCTCTTAAGCACAAAATGAATGATAATTGTTCCTACTTACTCCCAAGAAGCAAAAAAATGGTTTAGAGGTGTTTTTGGTTCTCAAGATCACACTAGGTGCAAGAGAAGAGCATACACAACTCTATTCCAAACTCAATCAAAGTATGAAAACACAATCACTCCTCAAACCCTAACCCAATTTACTCAAAAATCCTTTATCAAACCCTAGGACAATTTTGTTAGGAATATTGCTCTAAAATCAATAATTTGACAAAAACAACATCTAAAAACCCTTAAAAACTGATAGAATCATAAAATTGAAGTTATGGAATTTTGAAAAATTTTACCTTGATGCACAGGCACCTACTAGTGCACAACAGCTCACACACTGCATCAGCATTGCACATGCATGCACATGCACATCATATGCCATGTGCAATGTGCCCCTCTCATCTTTCACATAATCAATGATGCACATGTGCTTCCAGTGAGGCACATGCGCTCACAGTCATGCACATGTGCCTTTTTCTATAGATGGTCAAAAATATGAGTTTTGAAGCAAATTTTTTTTGAAAAAAAAAGGTCCAATCTTTGGGATTTCTTGGCAATTTTGATAGGGCTTCACCTCCTTATATCTGTACAAAAAGCAAGAAAACACAACTTCTACCACTAATCTAGTTGAAACAACTTTTAAAAATGGAAATTGATCTAAAACTTTGAAAATTACTCTAAAACTTTGAAATTAATCTAAAAATCTTGAGAAAACTAATCTAAAAAGCTTAAAAGTACACTAGAAAGCTTGAAAGTAAACTAGAAAACTTTGAAATTAATCTAGGAAACTTGAAACTAATCTAAAACTTTGAAATGAAAAACTTTGAAACTAAGTTAAAAAGCTTAAAAATTGAATGCAATGGGGTATTGTCCCACTGGGCATGCCAAATGAAAGCACCCTAAACTTTACAAAGCAAATTACATGACTAAACAAGGAAAGCTAACACCATTTCCATCCATCTAGCCAAGGTTCTAAGTCTAGGAATGTAACATTAAGATAGAAGCTTAAAAGAATGCTTAACTAGTATGAAAACAATACAAAATCTAACTAAACATGCCTACTAATATGCTTGAATTACCTAACATGGGCCTAAATAGACCTAAGAGGGAAATCAAATGGTTATGGTTGCTACTCCAAACAAGGTGAAATGGCCTCTCCAAATGACTACTTGGTCATTTTGGATATCCATCTACTAACCCCATTGAAGGCTTTAAGCAAGGATTGAACTTGGCTATATATCATATTTATTATATGAGATGCAAATCAAAGCATGGTGTAAAGTATAAAGGAATGAGGTGCACTCTTTTTATAGTTTTCCTTTTGGGAGAAACTTGTATTTTGGTGCATGTGGGACTAAAAGCCCCAAATTAGATTAGAATTGCTAATCATGATTAGGCCTTGCTAATCATAATTAGTGAATTACCAAGTGATTAAGAGGTGGAGCCTTAATCAACCACTTAGGGTCAACTAGGAGGCTAGGATAAGCTTTTGAAGCTTGTTGAGATGTTGTGGAGGTGAATGGGGTGATTTTGAGTGGTTGGAAGAGGGGTTTGAGTCAATACTAGGGTATATTGACCAAATCAAGGGCAAAATAGGCTTAATTAGCTATAAATGCTAATTGTCTGTTTTGAAGAGGATTTTGACTTACGATTCATCGTAAAGTGGCATCTTGAATGTGAAAGGTTTGGTGATCAACGAAGTGCTTGTTAATTGACCAAAGTGGTAAGAAACATTAGTTAGCGGGATGAAGGATGCCCCCTCATTATGAATATATTGTGTAACATTATTAATAATATAGTTTATAGAATAATTGTGAAGTTATGAGAACAACTCACGTTGAAAGATTGGGAGAGATTTGTGGGATGCTAAGTGATCATGAGAGATATTTTAGGGAGATGTTAGAGATGAGTGTTGACTCCACATTAGTAGGAGATCAACTCAAGTTATATATGTAATATCTCTCTTATGTTAATATCATCCATCGAATGTTTTGAATTGAATAATCAGAGTTTTATTATTCCATGTTTGTTTTCAGTATGTAAAGCTCTACCAAAATTTATATTTGGTATCGTTACTAAAGTTTTTCTTTGCACGTATGATGGCTTAGATGGGCGATTCACTTTATGAATGCATTGTTCAAATGAGCTTACTTGCACACATATAGCTAACCAATCCACCATCCATCCATGTGGAGTCTCCCATGCATCAAACATGTTCCCGTTATTTGCCGATTAAGCGTGTGAATCTACGATGAGAAAGGCACTTCACAATCAAATATCTAAGACACGAGGAGTCGTTTCAAGACAGCTTGCAACACATCCTGTTATCAAGGTGTCAAGCTATTTTGTTTGGTCCATAAACGATTCCATCTCAAGCCATCTTCGATGAGTGGTCAATCCATGAGCAGTAAGACTCACATTTTTAAAGCTCAATGAGATGAGCCGAGTTTGTCAGATCCTTCATTATTTGTTGGCCCGATTCAACGCTCCTGTAGAAGCCTGATCCGATCCATCAAATTAGGTTTTTGTTTGTTTTTTGGGTCAATTTCTCCTCCTTAGTAGTTGCCATATTTTTTTGCAATATTGTCCAATCGCAATATTGAGAAGTCATTTTGAAAAACAATGTCTTGGTCTATAAAAAACAAAATTTGGGTTTTAAGTGATCCATATAAATATTCATAAAGTATATATTTTTGTCTTCTCATTTGTTTAAGTCGGTTGTTATAGTCTTCCTTGTGTTTGATCTTTTGGGTCAGTAAATGTAATATCATTTTTATTTTTTATTTACACTTATGTTGTCCCTTTGTTGGCCATATCAAAAGCGAGATTTAATATTATCCATGTGTGTCCATAGAAATTTGTAGTCATTAGTATAAAATTTTATAATTTTTTGTATTGTTTTAAAAGTAATTTTGTATTATTACTTTTAAAATATAAGAGTAAGTGGTAAATTGTTTTGTCATTATGTCGAAATCATCAAAGTCAAATATGTGATTATAGGTTGTTTTATTTTTTTGTCATCCTTGTCTAATTAGTTTTGTAATCTTGTTGTAGAAGTGTCAAGATGGATAAATTGAATCATATTGAAAAATTCGATGGCAAGGATTTCCATACCTGCAAGTTCGAACTCAGTTGGTATTAATCAATAAAGACTTGTGGGAAATTGTTGATGATAAAACAAAAAAGCCAAGTGATGCGTTGAAGCAAAAATGGGAAAGCAAAGATCAAAAGCTACATTGATTATTGGATTGGGACTATCTGATGCCTATTTGCATCACATTGATTTGTCCAAATCCTCTCATACAATTTGGGAAGCACTAAACAAATTGTTTAGTTCTTTTTGGAAGTGCATATTTTAGCATGTTTTGGTTTAAAGCAAAGATTATTTGGACTCAAAATGGAGGAAGGAGAAAGCATGGTAGAGCTTTAGACATACGAAAATAAACACTTTGAATAATAAAACTCGATTATTTAATTCAAAACATTCAGATGATATTAACGTAAGAGAGATATTACATATATAACTTGAGTTGATCTCCTACTAATGTGGATTCAACACCCATCTCTAACATCTCCTAAAATCTCTCTCACGATCACTTAGCATCCCACAAATCTCTCCCAATATTTCAACGTGAGTTGTTCTCATAACTTCACAATTATTCTATAAACTATATTATTAATAATTTATACAATATATTCGTAACATTCACTCCCTAGTGTTTACATTATTAATTCCTATTACCCTCAAGTGTCGAGCGGGTGATAGAAGAAAATCAAGTCGATCGATGATTGAAATGGGTAGAAGTAAATAGGTTAGATTGGGCACAAAACCCTTAGGTATTGAGAAGGAATAAGGATGGGGATAAATGTGGTTATTTATTACCTCTTGGAGGGAAGATTTGATAGACAAAAGTGAAGACACCTAGCCAATGTGTAGGAATGATTTATTTTTCAAAGTTGATTTTTATGAATGGATTGCGGAAGGAGAGCCTTACATTGCTTTTCGCCATCCAAGTTTCCATAGCCAAAAGAGATGTATTTGATTCTAATCAAAAATTTCTCTATTACCATTCAAACGTCCCATAGCCCTGGTAGAGTTTATCGAAAATACCCCAAGATATATATATATATATATATATATATTTTTTTGCTTTTAGCTTTGGCTTTTTTAATTTGATTGATTTTTTTTTTATGAATACTTATTTCAATATCTTGTTTACAAGGGTTAAGAACCACTGATGGCTTGATGGAAGGAGGAGAAGTGCTTCCGATGATGACATTGGTTAGTGTCAACAAATATATCCAAAATTTCTTTGCAACAAGTTTTTTTAGATGTTGATTGTGATAGGATCTCTAAGAGGTCAGTCATTCTTTAATTTACCAAGGTGATAAAAGACCAAGGCCAAACGGATACCATAGAGATAATGTCACAAAATGTGTGTGAATAAGCTAACCAAAATATCATCGAAGGGATGAAAATGGTAGGATGACTTGCAGAAGAATAAAAAGGAAGGGAAGAAAGAACATCCATGTGTATGCGATACTTGATTGCAATGTGTGTTCGTTTACCTTTGATTTTTTGAAATGTTTTCTCATTTTTTTGTATTTTTTTTTTTTTTTTTGAAAGGTGGGACTGACAAGGTCACTTGATGTGATAAGATCCAACAACAATGTTAGCAATTTCCTTGATAAAGAAAACTAGGCGTGTTTGTTTATCAAGAGTCATATTATCCCCAATCTCAATGATCGTGGTGAGCTCATACTCAATAGATGACGCATTTTATCATGAAATGTGGATTTTGTGTGTGGGAGCTTGAGGTCCCTCTCCAGAGGTTTTTCACTTTACTCCATAATTGATGGGTAAGTTGATGTACTTTTTGAAGTGCATTTGATTCTGAACTTTAAGATCATTTGAATTGTTGTGAGCTTTGGAGCTCTTGGAATTTTTTATCATAGTTGGATGAAGGAACTGTTTGGGTTTCTTATAAGCTATAACATGACTTTTCTGACCTTGAGAAGTGGGAGAAGAAAGTGGACGAATAGAATTGATGTGATAAATGACAATGGGTTTTCCACAATCATTGATAGAAGAACAATATGATGGACGTAAAGGATATAGTCCAAGAATTGAATAGGATGGGCTACTAGGAGGTGTCCCATAGAATGAAGATAAATGACTACAAGGATGTGGCCCTAAGATTAAAGATGAAGGAATTCTTGGTGGCATCCCATAGATAGAAGATGAAGGACTACCTGGAGGTGTCCCATATACAGAAGAAGATGGGATACTAGGATGTGGCCCAAGAATTGAAGATGAGGGACTTCTAGGACGTGCCCCTAGTATAAACGATGATGAGCTACTAGGACATGGCCCAAGAATAGATGAAGATGGGCTACTAGGAGGTGAGCCACATATAGATGATGTGGGCTACTTGGAGGTGGCCCACATATAGAAGAAGATGATGGGCTACCAGGTGGTGACCCAAGGTAAGATTGCAATGGAGGAATCCTGATAGATAAAGAATGATTAGGTAATGAGAAGATAGGATCTTCCTCAATGGTCTTAGGATCTTCCTTAGTATTCTGACAAAAGGAATCAATTTCTTCTTCCCAATACGCAAGCATATCGAAGTCAAGATTAAATCCTTGATTGTAATCCTCTAGGGGAATGCCATCATGTGACCCTAGGAATTCCATGATTGTCTCCTCATCTTGAGATGAATCGATTGGTAGGGGTAGTTGTTCTACCATAAGAGGTTGATTAGATGAATGTGACATGGGAGTCAACTTGGATGATTGATTATAAGGACTTTGATTCGAGAGATCTTTGATGGAAGAAGGGGTCATTGAGGCGACTGAGAAATGGGGTCCTGCAAAGATAGGGAGGACCATGACTTAGGATTCATATTAGAGGAATAATTCAGATTGGAATCTTCAGAAGAATCAGAAGACTTAGAATCATTGGGATTGGAATCTTCAAAAGAATCAGAAGACTTAGAATCATTGGGATTGGAATCTTCAGAAGAATTAAAATCATACCACTTACCATGAGTTGATGATGGGGGAAGAGGTAAGTGAACGAGTTCTTTAGCATGAAGAATCAAATGAGGTCTAGTTGTGATAGGCATCCTTTGATAGGAATGTTGAAACCTAGGTTCCTTACTATCGTAAGTATGCAGAACTATGTGATAATCAGTCTTTGTCGGCACATGCCTAGACATAGATAGTCTAGGGATATCATAGGGGTTATTGTGTTGACATGTTCAACAGGTGTATCTACACAACCAATGAGAGCATAAAAATTATTTTCCTCATTAGACACATAATTAGCATTCTTGTCCTGATTATGTTTAGGAAAAGTCTTTGTATTGGGGGATTTGTTAGGAGTGGATGAATCCATCTCCACATCACCATTTTGATTAAGTCCTGGATGTAGTGTTGTAACTTCAAACACTTATTTGTTTTGTGACCTTTAACGCAATGGAATTGGCAATATTCATTATCTCTAAACCATGATGGTTTAGGCACATCATCCTCATAAGGTGTAGTTTCGGATATCTAACCATATTAACCACCTCTAGTTGTTTTAGTATTGATGACATTGAGTCAGATAGAGGTGTAAAAGTATGACATTTATACTTCATAGGTGGATTTCCTTTTGCAAGCTTTAAAGGTGCATGGTTCTGAATGGCTTGTACCCGCTTAGAATCTACTATCCCATCACTAACAACATTCTTGTTTCTATTAGGAACAAAATTTGTTTTATCGTTAGATTTAGAATCATTATGATCATGGGAGACAAGTTTCAGAATCCCCTAGCTAATAATGCTTTTTCAATTTGACTCCCTTTTTCTATTACCTCTTCAAATGTGTTGCCACAATGCATTTGCAAGTGGAACGTAATGTCTGGATGGAGGTTGGGAACAAATATGCCTATTAACTACTTTTCGGTATGGAGTAAGGAAAGCGACTAGCTAATCCTCTCCATTGTTGTAAAAATGTAGTGAAGTTTTCGTTGTTTCATTGCTTGGCATTGCAGAGATCTAACATGGTAACATCATTTTCTATATTGAAAGAGAAGTGTCATATGAAACTCTCTACTAGTTTTGGCCATGTTGATATGGATCCCTTAGGGATATGCACAAACCATTCTAGCGTCGTTGCTCCTAAACTTTGTGGAAACAAGTGCATAAGATAATTGTCATTATATGCAACCTCTTGACATGTCATATAAAATTCTTTTATATGATCACGAGGGTCACCTTTTCCCTTATATTTATCAAATTTTGGAAAATAAAAATGTCTTGGGAAAGGTACTTGCAACATGGCTTTGTCAAATGGGTAAGGACATAACTCATCAAACTGATACTTCTTGTTATTGTTACAGTTTGGCCCTCTCGTAATGCTTGAAGGGCACTTTTCATTATCAACCATTCTTGATTAAAAAGTAGATCTTGTGTAGGTGGCAACATAGATCTATACAAAGGGTTAAGCCTAGGTGTATGCCCACCTTGATTTTTAGTGAAAAAGTCCTCATAAGGATCCTTTTGTGTCTCCCATCGAGGAGTGTTTATTGGGAACTCGTGAAACGAAGCTTTAGGTTTTGCCTTTGGTATAGTTTGTTTCATAACTTTTGGTTGTTCTTTTTGTATATGTGAAGCCAAACTTGCCAATTAATGAGTGAGGGCTTGGACCTGTTGTTCTAATGTAACCTCTTGAATGGGTATTTCATTATGATCTTTGTTAGGGGAGGTTGTGCATGATGAACATGTTCTTCATGGTCTTCACAACAAATTTTAATAGGAGGTAAATGATAGTCTCCATCATTTTCAAAAGGTACTTCCTCATTATTTTTTCATGTAGAAGTAGAGGTGTGACCTAGGTTTAATATGTCATCTATATGGTGATGAGGACATTCCACTTCCTCTTCCCCTTGAACCATTGTGGCAATGAGAGAAGGGTCCACCATGGGAGGTAACCTAGCTCCTAGTTCCATAACACACATAAGAACCTCATGTTTGTTTTGAAAAATGTAATCATCAAAATTGGTAGGAGGACGCTCTATATTCATACGAGGAGACTCTTCCTCTCCACCACTATGGTCAACCATGATATTATCCTCTAAAAGAGGGTTGTCACCTCCAAATATATTGGTTCCTAATCTTCGGGATCCCATCCTCGTAGTAGGCATACTTGAGATAGGAAATACAATGCGAAGAATTTCCACTAAGGTTTACTAAAAAGGGACCTTAGTAAAATTTGTGCAAATGTAAAGGACCCTAAGTTGTTAAAACAAGGTGACTATAGAATAGCCACAAAATTGATAGGTCAAAACAAACGTATGAACTAAAGAATAATGAACAAGCTACCCTAGCAAGGTAATATATGACACAAGTTTTCCTTAGAATAATACAATGACGTACAATGCTCAAATTTAGTTACACCAAATAGTTTATTCTCTAAGATTTCATCTAGATAGGTTTACAACCAAATAGTGACAACACAACATTACCAGGTAGGTCAAGTTTGCAACAAAAATAAGGCCTAAATGATAAGATAATGTTGACATGATCTTCTAACAAGATATACTAAAAACCAATTTCTAAACACTAACAAATTCCAAGTCTCGTAAAATGGATGATAACAATGTGAGTAAGCGCAAGAACGACACTAGTTGGACACGTGAACCAAGATTTCAGGAAAGAAATATTTTTAGTGTCAAAATGATGTTATCGCAATGCTAACAATGTATCCTCAACACTCACAAAACTCAAGACAAAGTTAGGATGTAAAAACTATGTCTAAGTATAACAAGAAATTGCTATGCGTGCGAACAATGTAACTCTACAATATAGAGATTTAGGCCTAATTTCACAATGGAAACAAGACGTAAATATCTCAATTGTATGGCTACAATGTGGGCAGTGTAACAACTCAAAAGAAGACAAGGATGAAATAACCTAACTACGATGATAATAAGTCTCAAATACGGGTTTTGAGACAAGCGGCCTACTAGATCGTGAGTACGTACCATGCACACTTTCAACACTTGCAGCCCCGACATTGCAACCTAGTCACAAAATTAGAATACAAAAGTGGTGGACACACGATATCTAGTGGTATCCGTATATGTTGTTTCGTTGTGTCCAAAAATGAGCAACAAGAAAAAAGGGTGTAGACCAAGTGGTGTTGAAATAAACTTGGTGTTATTTTAGTAGAGTTTCACTTTGTCTTAGGACAAATTTGAAAAAATAGGACAAAATGACACTAAGTAGATTTCATGATGAAAATCACGAGTTTCAATTTTAAGAGATTCTTTCCTTGTTCGAAAAACAAGAGTTTGAATCTAACAAAGTTTTCACTTTGTGAGAGCTCTCAAGTATACTATCTCGAGACAAAAACAATGGCTCTAAGCCGATAAGCTTCCTAGATAGTTCTCTCTCTAGGTGTCACAAGATATCTATAACGAACTCGATTTACTAAAGGTTTCCAAAGGGGTATCTTGGGTTTGCTTTACCCCCTTCAAGTATAATGAGCACTGAAGTGCATTCAGATTATACTTTCACTTTGGTCACAATACGGATATCTTTGACTCTAATCTCACCAAGTATACTAGTCAAGTCGGTAGTGTGCAACACTTTCCTTTTTCGTTCATAAGGTTCCCTCTTGCATGAACTACTTTAGGTTCCTAGGACTACCCCCATTTTTGTAGCTTAAGGCTTATGCCAAAGGAGTTATGTCTTAGTTGAGTGGATGAGTTGTAACTCTTAACCGAAACTCTGCAAATACAATGTGATGATTGTGGTGTATTTTTTTATCTTTTAGACTTAATGTGGTTTTTGTCACACTCCTTTTGAAACCTATAATCACACGTGTAGTTAGAAAATTGGTTTAAGTCCTCCTTTATTTGACTAGCACTAGGTCCTTCACAACATGGTTGATAGTTTTAAAATACATTCACAATATCATAAGAAAATAGTAATGAAAAATGCTTGTAAATAAAATAACTACCATCAAACTTTACAAAAACAAGGTTTATTCCCAATTAATCCAAGTGATTCTTAATGAAAGACTAAAATTTCTTTTGATTCTCAAGATCACACTAGGTGCAAGGAAGAGCATACACAATTCTAAGATAAAATTGGAGCAAAAAGTTACCAAGAATTTAGGGTATTCATTTTTAGAAAACTAGTCCTTGTCTAACATATCTAAATGTTTTGATGAATGTTGTTTTGAGAAGATTTCTTGAAAAAGTCCAATATTTGGTATTTCTTGGGAATTTTGACAGGGCTTCGCATCCTTATATCCTCTACAGTAAGAAAACACAACTTCTACCACTAATCTAGTTGAAACAAATTTTTAAAATGGAAATTGATCTAAAACTTTGAAAATTACTCTAAAATTTGAAATTAATCTAAAAATCTTGAGAAACTAATCTAAAAAGCTTAAAAGTTCACTAGAAAGCTTGAAAGTAAAATAGAAAACTTTGAAATTAATCTAGGAAACTTGAAACTAATCTAAAATTTTGAAATGAAAAACTTTGAAACTAAGTTAAAAATCTTAAAAATGGAATGCAATAGGGTATTGTCCCACTTATGCGTTTCTAAATGAAAGCACCTAAAATTTATAAAATAAATTACATGACTAAACAAGGAAAGCTAACACCATTTCCATCCATCTAGCCAATGTTCTAAGTCTAAGAATGTAACATTAAGATAGAAGCTTAAAAGAATGCTTAACTAGTATGAAAACAATACAAAATCTAACTAAACATGCCTACTAATATGCGCAAATTACCTAACATGGGCCTAAATAGACCTAAGAGGGCAATCAAATGGTTATGGTTGCTACTCCAAACAAGGTGAAATGACCTCTCCAAATGACTACTTGTCATTTTGGATATCCATCTACTAACCCCATTGAAGGCTTTGAGCAAGATTGAACTTGGTTATATATCATATTTATTATATGAGATGCAAATCAAAGCATGGTGTAAATTATAAAGGAATGAGATGATTCTTTTTATAGTTTTCGTTTTGGCGAGAAACTTGTATTTTGGTGCATGTGGGACTAAAATCCCCAAATTAGATTAGAATGGATAATCATGATTAGACCTTGCTAATCACAATTAGTGAATTACGTAATGAAATTACTTGTATAATTCAGATTAAGAGCAATAGTAGAGCACCAAATAACACAATATTTCAGAATAATGATCTCAATATGCAATTAGAATAGCTTCGCCACTTCGAGGGGGCAACCTCCAAACCATATAACAAGACTCAAATGCTCAAATGATAATGAAATACTACCTATAATCCCCTATATATACTATTCATATGCTATGGCCATCACCAAGGCCGACCTATTAAGCATGAGAAAGTATAAATGATATAATAAAATGATATGGTAAGCCACAAGTCGGCTACTCATATCCTAATACAAGCAATAGGTTAAGGGTGTAGCAATTACCAAGTGATTAAGAGGTATGAAGCCTTAATCAACTACTTAGGGTCAACTAGAGGCTATGATAAGCTTTTGAAGCTAGATGAGACATTGTGGAGGTGAATGGGTGATTTCGAGTGGTTGGAAGAGGGGTTTGAGTCAATACTAGGGTATATTGACCAAATCAAGGGGAAAATAGGCTTAATTAGCTAATAAACGCTAATTGTCTATTTTGAAGAGGATTTTGACTTACGATTTGTCGTAAAGTGGCATCTTGAATGTGAAAGAGGTTTGGTGATCAATGAAGTGCTTGTTAACCGACCAAAGTGGCAAGAAACATTAGTTAATTAGTAAAGAGCACTAATTATAATGAAATTGGAAAGAATGAGAGTGATTTGCGTGCATTTTGGCAATAAGATTATAAAGCAGAATTTAGGTGTCTACAAGTACTTAATATGATATGGAGGATGCTTCTCTTAGGAATTTTTTGGTTAACAATTGTCCTAGAGTTACATATGATTGTTTACCTACTTTGCGTATCAATGAAAAAAATAACCGATTATAGATTACATTTTATGCTTAAATTCTTGCATGCATCAATTATTATTTCAGCCCATTGATTTAGAAATGCAATTTATCTTTTGTCGTGGTTTAATTCTTGCATTAAAAGAAAAGATATCATATGATACATGTGAATCTTTTATGCTTTTGTCTATAAATTCATTGATCTAGAACAATATTTAATTATAGAACATGTTATTCCATCTCCTTCTACTTCTTCTACTAATCCATTGCCCACTACTTCTCCTCTTCCATCCATTGAGCATCCTCCATGGTCCCCATCTCCTCCTCCACATAAGCATCTTCCTTCACCTCCACCACGTTAGCATACACCTAAGTCTTCTCCACCTCCTCCTCATGAACCATTGCACTTTCCATATGTTGTTAAGCCTCATGATGTCTTGCGTACTTTTCTTGATAAGCACTTAATTCACTTTCCTTATAATCAACATCCTCCTCCTCATTACTTGCATCGCTAGCGCAATCGACCTTTCTGAAATTTCCATCACATAAATGGCCACTTCTGAGATGATGGTTGTTGTGTTATCCATGAAAAATTGTAAAAATTAGAAGAAAAAGGTGCCATGGCTTTAGCTTTCTCTCTCATAAACTCTCCTCTCTCCCATTCCACATAAGCGAGCTTCCATTAGTATTTATTTGTCTCCTTCACCACCTTCTAAGGTTATCATGTGTCCAAATCCTAGGGTTATCATTTATTCATGCCCTCTATCTAGCTCACCTATTCTTTACATCATCCCACCCTCCTTGCATTGCTATTACATCCTATTTACTTCCTAATTCATCGAGATATGTGCTTCCCACCGCTACACCTCCCATCATTAGGACCATTTCCTCTGGCATTCGGTTTGAATCTTACTCTCATGATACTACCGCTTCACATACTTCCACCATCCCTTGTAGGTATCTCCATCTTTGGTAGGTGATCTTCATGAAATCATCTCATGACCTGATGATGCACTCGTGTTTTCTAAGGTTCTTACATGACTTTTGAGGGGTCTGTTACAAAAATGAACCTCCTTCTCTCACACTCGGGGCATCGATCTTCTTCCCCCTCTTCTCATCTTCATCACATGCACTTATAAACATGGTCTTACATCTCATTATATGTGCATATCAACATATCATTATTCTAATATCATATACTATCTACAATACCTTACCATTAAACTACTCTATGACATTACATTATAGCCATACATTCTTATCATCATATCACTATACTATTTACCCTCATTCACTTATAAATCCTATTCAAGTCACTACTTAGCTATTATTTCCACATCATGATATGTTTTACCATTCAAAAATCGAGACAATCATCCCAAAAATGCATATGAAGTCTAAGCGAATCAACATGTAAATAATAACCATCACATCATCTACCAAACATCTTAGAAAATTGTCAAGGGTTATGTTACCAACTTATGTTTAGTGATACATCTACGAGTGATATGCAAAACTAAAATGCAACCTCATATTTATTTTCCTCCACAACACATGCCAAAATAGTCCCGTAAACTTGATATCTCTATCGATATAATCATACGTAGCAATCCATGCGAATGTCATAACTTCCCTAAAAACAAGTTAGTGATATGTGTAACATCATTTATTTTCTTACAAGAAATAAAATGATTCATTTTTTAGAATCCATCCACTACAACAACAAAACAATCAAGAACCCTTTTTCCTTCTATGCAATCCCAAAATTAATTGTATACTCATATGCTCCCATAATTTCTTAGTACCAATAATGGTTGAATAACCCTATTTTCGACTCTTCCCTTGTCCCAAGTGACATACTTTGCATCTTTACACATATTTTTGAACATATTGTAGAACACTAAAATTAGGTCACACTCCCCTTTTGTCCCTCGACAAATAAGCACCCTTTGTTACATTTACCTAGCCATGACCCCCTTCATCCCACTAATATTAATTTAATTAAATTAATGCATTATCCTCACTATGTTTATTATTTAAATATCTTATTTAAATAATATCTACACATACAATTCACTTAGAAACCTCACCAAGCCAACTCAACCTAAGACCTATTCTTAGCGAGTTCCCATAACTAACTAAGACTTACCAAAACCCTAAAAATCAATGCCTACATTCCCTCTAACCACATTCCCGCATGCTCACAAGAGGCTCCAAGTCTATTCTGCAGGGATAACGACACGAGATCCAAGGAAATCGGGAGGCTCTCTCTAGTTTAGTAAACCTAGGAAATCTTGCCTTGACTGATGTCGGTTACCCTAACCATCGCCACTTAAAGCCGGACCAGTCGTCGATTACCCCTTTTAACCCAAAACAAACTTATTCTAAAGGTTGGAAATCGGAAGTTGGAAGAAAAGAGGTTGATGAGAAAGAACACATCTAAGAGAGATAACACATCTTCAAAGAGTCAATTCCAGCAAAAACTCACATCCAGGAAGGAGATTGAGCATCTTCTTTTGTGATAGCCATCCCAAACATGATCTCGATCTATCCAACGAAAGAGGAGTGTATATGCAGCCCATGTAAAAGATTTTCTTGATTGGTGATCACTTACTGCAACCTTCAAAATCATCATCAACACCTCCATCCCTCACACACAGGCCTTCGGGAATGAAATCCAAGTAAGTCAACATCATACTTTCTGGTTATTTCATTTCATCATCATTTTATCATCCATTGTTTATCTTGCTCCCTATTGACCTTCTCCATATTTCCACCTCTATAGACCCATTAAAACCTCGTAAAAGCCTACTCCAGTCACCCAATACACCGTCCCAACCAACCAAAGTCCTTTGTGCAATCACAAAGGAGACCAAAATCCCGTTACGTGACATTTCCAGATCTCACGATCAAGCACCGCACCGATTATACCTAGCTAACTCTTTGTCATTCACCCCGACAAATACCAGGTCTGTGTGTTTGTCCACACACCCAAACAGAGACCTACCCACCTAAATTTACCTCACCCTCATTCACCTGTGACCTACCAGAGACCTTTATAAGACCCTGAGAGACCCAAAACCAATCATTTGACCTTTGGATTCTATTCTAGCTTAACTTTGTTAGAATTAGATCTATTTCTTATTGTGTTTTTAAGTGAGATACCTAAATAATTTCAAAATAATAATAGGAGTTACTTTGTTTACAACAATTGAATTGTTTAAAATAGTGGATGTGACAGCCATCTAGGAAGTATCATACTTCCGGATCTAGCATCTTTAGGCGGTTCCTGCCCATATTGTTTAATTCCTTCGGTGGTCTTGTTTTCATTACGGTAGTTCCTCCTAGCCAAAAGGAAGCTCTCACGATCATCAATCGTGGATTCAAAGTCATACGCACACAACAACCCATCAACCGACATTTGAGCAGGTATTCCTCCTATCCCCAGTTACCCTATCTATTTCAATCGATGCTTCAAGAAATGATCTAAGCAAAAGGTGAAACATTTTGGCACGCCCGGTGGGACCCATCTGGGGTTCCTTGCATTTCATTCATTCCTAGGAAAAAAATTGTGTGTTTGTTTCCCTTAAAAGCATGCACACTAATTTTCTTCTTTAGTAATCCACCTCTCCTTTCTATTTGTTCTAAAGGAATTTTTTTTTTGGTGTAATTAAAAAGAACAATTTCTTCATGTTTTCTACATTGTAGTGAAAGAGCATCCCTCTTCCTCTTCACTTATTGTGTCATCCAATTTCACATTGTCGATTCGGGTTTAAAAATAAGTGCATTCCATTCGATTTATTGCATTAGCTCACATTAATTGAGGGCAACCTATCTGTTGGAAGTCATGACCAGGTGATGGTTGTGAAAAAAATTGTAGAAAAGCACTTCTATCCTTTTCTCTTTCTCCGAGTCTTACCAAACCTCACAAAAATTCAAAATACATACATTCTTAAACAACATCTTACCTGAAAGAAGCTTGTAGGTGATCACACGATCACGACACGGTGGGCGCCAACTCACTTTGCTCTGTCGAGTCATACTTGAGTGAAGCCCGCCCCACCATAACATACTTGAAACCTCACCTTTTAGATCTCCTTCTTCGTAAGAAGCCATCCTCACCAAAAACTCTATTTCACAATTCATGTGTCAGTCCCTAAATAGCATAAGCTACACAAACATAATAGAAAAGGCACTCCTAGGATCACATTTTCTTAGTGTTTTTGCTTGGCTTGCATTTTGAGGTGAGAGATCACGTTCATCACTTTTTTTGTTCATCCTTGCATGCTCCTCATCATAGCTAGTGTATTCGGCTTCACTTGAGTGTGCCTGGGCCATATCATCATCATTCCCAGAATTTTGGGTTTGATTCTACATCGATTTTAATTCACAACCACTTTCTTTCATCATTATTTCAATTTCATAGTAACCATCATCGGTTACCTCTAACTGCCATCGGTTATACCCAACCGACGTTGGTTCCAAGTCCTTTTGCTAATCTACTCAAAAGGACATTTTACTCCACTTTCTTCCACTTTTCATAGTCTCTGTCACTATCATTATTCCCATTGACATTTTAAACATCCCCAGTTTGTCATACATCGGATTTTACCTTACTACCTTCTTTGTTTACTCACTTGTCCATTTTCTATACGTGACCAGACATCGGTTACCCCTTTTGACCGACGTTGATTTTCCTAACCAACATCGGTTAACCTGTTTCATATTCCAGCCACCATTTATTACTTCATCCATTTTTATCACCAGATTCACTTGTTCTTTCTGCTTATTCTCTGTCATTTACTGAGAAGTAGCCCTACTACGATCAATCTTTGGTTCACATGGTGTTGACCCGAAGACAAGCAATCACCTTGTATTCCATGTCGGTTGTCAACCACTCCCACCTAGTCCTTCACCACCTTCTATTTTATAACTAGCCATGGATCCCATCTAACCTACCACTATCGCTCCCTATTTCTTGGAGATGAGGAGTTTGCACGACTCCTTGACTAGAACCTAGCCACTTTGCGGTTTTACCTTTCCCACTCGTCCACTCGAGATGACTCGGGTCGGTTGATATACGGCATGCCCATATCTATACCCCCCACTCTCACACCCACTTCCACATCGGCCCCATCTAGTTCCATGCTTGCCATCCACTTTACCCCAAATCATTTCAGGTTAGGTTACTATACCCACTATGACTGCCGTCGCGTCACCTTACCTCTCGTGTGCACCCATTACATCCACCTACCCTCGACGACTACCCCAAACACAACCTCATCCGCCCCTAATGTCTCATACATACCTATAGCTACATTCCCACCTCTAATGTCGTGTGACTCTACCCCATTTCGAGAACGTGGTTCTTTCCATTCCACAATCATTAGCCCCTATTGCCACTAGGGTTACCATGACCCTTCCACCCCCATATGCATACTACCAATAACTACCTTTTTCATCTATTATTCATTCCGGATCGTACCCCTATTTCACTACCTTCTTCTCCACCACCTTACATGGAAGCCCCATACACTAGAATGCCACCCCCATTATATGCCCAAAACCAACCTCCTCATGCTATAAGAGGCATCCAATCATCATAACCCACCAATGACCTAATTAAATTGATGTTGGACAAGATGCAGACATTGGAGGCATCGATTTCCGGCTCCCGCAACACTCTCACCTACGACGAGATTTGCAACGAGCCTATTCACCCATCCATTCCTATCCATTCATACCATGTGCATTGGGAAATGCCTAAATTCAATCGCCTTCAATAGCAAAGAAGACCCACAATGAACATTTGCGGTTGTTGAAACATGGTGATCGCTCATGATGATGCCTTGCTTTTGAGAACTTTTCCCATGTCCATCACTTTGGACCTGCATTAGATTGGTATAGTGGGTTACCTAAACACTCTATATTCTTATTCAATCAGGTAGTCCAAGCCTTCTTGGATCATTTCTCTATCAATATCGTCGAAGGTTACCATGACCGATCTATATTCCACACGTCGATCTGAGGATGAATCTATCGCAGATTTTGTTACTCATTGGTGCATCCGATCAATCAAATTACCTTCCAACCGCCACAAATCGAACTCATCGAGCTCTTCACACAAGCTTAAGCTAGACATATCTTCCCGAACTTTGTGTCCAAACCTTCGAACATTCAATGAGGCATTCACTATGGCATGAAAGTTAGAGATTCGGCCATCGAAGAGAAGAAAATTCAATTACGTAATAAGAATTCAACATTCAATTCAAATGATACCTCTTCCTCTTCCAAACCAAAACCACTTATTCAAAAGCTAAGGGCACCGCTAACGTAGTGGTACTCAAGGCCGGCCCACTCATCCGTCGAATCAGGCTACACCCTCATCTAATCTCTCACTGTTTAGACTTTTCAATTCGATAAGAGCAACAAAATATACCCCAATCAGGGAACCTTACTCTTCTGTCTTAAAAATCTTATCAAAGCCGGAGCCATCACCCTTCCACCCATAAAACCCCACACCGGTTTTTTCCTGCTCATCCATGCCCGCATGGTATAAAGAGCATGATTTCTATAACTATCGTTGAGTAAAGGGTCATAGTGATGACAATCGCATCACTTTCAAGAATATTTTCCAAGAAATACTCATGAAGGCAAGTTAACTGTGGATAATCCTAATGCCACCCCCAACCAAAATATCTGAAATCTTCAAAAACCATTTCCCATCATGCCCCTTCATCCAATCAAACCGGTGATACATCAACTCATGATACCCATACCCGTGAGGTTCACACTATCTTTAACGAGGTACCTATCACCTCTCAATTACCTCACATCCCTTCCATAGAGGAAATCCTAGCCTGAAATCCTCCTTCCACATTGGAACCTACCTCCCCTGTTCCTTCACCAAGAGGAACACCTTTCATCTCCTTCATCACCTACGGAGGGTCTTCCACTAACATTAAGACCATCTCACCCCTAGCTTCTCCAATTAGTGAACCTTTACCTACCATACCTCCTCTCACCCACGAGGAGCTCCCATTACCTCCTCCACCCGTGAGGAGCACCCATTACCTCCTCCACCCACAGGAGGAGCACCTATCCATTCCTCCACTTATAGAGGAGCTCCCATCATCTCCTCCACGCATTATAGACTCCAAATGAAATACCCACATAGGAGCACTCATTACCTCCTCCACCCCACAGAGGAGCACTGTCCATTCCTCCACTTATAGAGGAGCTCCCATCATCTTCTCCACCCATCATAGACCCGGTTGAAATACCTTTGCCTCTTGGCGAGCATCTCCATTAGCTACCCAAAATCCAATAGACCTACTTTCGCTCTCTTACCCACGGAAACTAAAGCGGCCAATTCCCCATCTCTAAGATGCATTTTATGGGATTTCCTATTAGGTCCTCACTAACTCCATCCACGAGACGTGCCATTCTCACGTTTGGCTGATCACTTAGATTATGTGGATAGGGCTTTACTATGGGGGTGCCTCTTACTCCCTGTCTCAACACAGATGTAGAGATCCCTCGCTGATACCTCCACTATCTACCCAAACACATTTCAACCAATCAAACCAAATACAACCACCTCTATCGCAACCCCTTCCACGATACCTGTTAGTAGCACTCAAACCACACCCTTACCCATAACCCGACCTACATCAAACCCAAACCCCATACCCACAACATTTGCCTCCACTAAACCTATTACCACTTTAGGGGTCACCACAACCACCAGCCTTACTCATCCACCAATTAAACTAGATTTAGCTACATCCTCCAATGTCAAAACCACACCTACTCCTACACCCAAACAAAAGAAACAAACTCATCGACCTCATACCCCACCCCTACCGCACCAATCACGCCTGCACTTATCCCATCTGCCTTAAAACCTCGGTTGTCCCAACATGGTCAAGCACCCTTCACCCATCCATAAACCAATAATGCAACAACCCATTCCTTCCTCACAAACCTCTAACCTACCTGTGCACACAACATGACTTACACCCACACTTACGTGACCTCTTTACCACTAATACCTCCAATACCTTCACTATTGCTTTCTACCCACTACATTTCAATCATTATTCCTCACACCCCAAGTAAGACCCACGTCACTTCTACCTTCACAACACCCCGTTATCCCTAGGGGCAACTCGCCCTCTTCCTCCATCTGCTTTTCCTTCTAGACCTCGTACACCCACATCACCTATACCTAAGAAGGTGCAACCCAAAACAAAACCCCACTATCCCACAACAAGGTAGCAAAACAACCCCGCACCTCATACCCATCCATCTACAATACCTCTACCCAAATAAACCCGATGATACCTCAAACCACACCGACACCTAAACCCATAGCTTGACTGTTCCTACTCTTCCAAAAATAATTCCCGACAATCAACCACACCTACACCCAAACCCACATTCACTTCCCATTGTGATCCACTAGCAAGGTCCTATGCCAAAATTTTAACCAACCTCCTCAAGACTTATGTTATCACATTACCGCCACTCGACCTTATGACCCCCTCAAACCCAAGCCAAAAGGGTTTGATGATACTAAAATTTGTGCATACCATCGTGTGCTGGGGACATGATATGGAGAATCGTAAGGCCTTGAAAACCATCCTTATCCAATTGTGTCCACCGAAACCAACTTTGATGACGATGACCTTCTCGACGAGGATCCTACTTCACCAACACCCATTCCCACACTGCCCACTCAACAACCACAACCTCCACCCTCACAACTCTTAGAGCCACCCTCAATATTTGAAATTAACATGGTTCACATCAGAGAACTTGCCATGCCACCACCCAAATGTTGTTGCGCCCAACTGACCTCACAGGGTTTTTCTCCTCTAGTAGGTTTTTTCCCTTCATGTCATTATACCACTTACCCTACACCTTCTCCATTTTCCAACTTCCCTCAAATCAACATGATACACATCACTACACATGCGCAGAAGGGAAAAGAAAAGGTAACTGACCCACCAACCAATCCTATACCCAACATACCATCTACACCCATACCTAAAATAACTATCCGTGGCCCTGCATACCCCATTTCTAATGGTGTCACACATCACACCATGCTCAAACAACTACACCAATCTCCCCTCAAAATGTCCTTATATGACCTCATCCAAACCTCGGAATCCCATCGTCAATCCCTCATGGAGGTTCTTCAATCTATTGAGGTTTTACCCAATGACCTTACACTAATAGCCTCCATTATCACACCCCATCACGTAACCTCTCTCACCAAATTACCACCTTCATCTTCACCTCACCTTGTTCACCAAGTGGCCTCCCTTAGCTTCTCGGAGGAGGAGATTGCACCACACCAAAATGATGACCCAAACCCACCCTCTTCATCTCTTATCCACACACGATGACATACGGTTATTGTACTACCCAAAATTGTAGGGTACTGCAACCTAAACGATGTTACACATGCCCCAATGATGATCACAGTCACCTCATGAGGTGTTTGGGATCTAGAGAAGCTCACACAAAGTATATGTTAGATCCCAAATGCTTTATCCAAGTTCCTTGTGCTTTGTTTTATTCCTTTCCCCTTTTCTTGGCTTTTGACCTTTGAGCAATTAAAACCGCCACCTCGTCAAGGCGCTGGTCTCGTGATCACCACCTGCCATGGCCCTCGGTCCTCAAGCACGCGTTTCTCCACGACGTTCCTTTGATCATGACTTGCATGAATTTTCAACATTTACCAACTTTTCTCAATCGCCTTAGCTTGTATTTATGTTTTTGGTTCCCTATAATAGTGTTTCTCCATTGTTTAATGGTAAAGAGTTCCATTCCAAGTTACCCTTTGGTGAATGGGAATTCTATAAATAAATCTCGGTTTGTTTTCAAACAAATGGCCCCTCATCCTCTCAATTCTCTTGTTCAGGTTTTAATTCCTTTCTTAGAATTAGATTCGTTAGTTTCAGTGTTTCTTGCTTCCATTGTTGGCATTTTGAAGGTCATATCATCTTCTTGTTTCAAGTCTTGTTTCTTTGCTACCGCATACAATTAGTTTAAACATAGAATAGTTTCATTTCTAGACTATAATCCATTAAAGTCAGCAGTTTTATTTTGTCACAAGGATAGTTTCAAACTCTCGGATACACTTGTGTTGTATTCCCGTAATAAATATCCCTAGGAATCGCATAAAGTCAAGCTCGCTCACTTGCGTTATCCCTCTCCTACTCGCATTATATTCGGTCTATATCCAAAGTTGCCATTGTTCAATTGCTATCTTTTGTTGATACTATCATATACACACTTTTTGGATTCACGAGACACAAAGGAATGATGAGATCACACTCGAGGGGATGAAATTACACACAAATAGATTTATTAACTATTCTCAGAAATGCCGGTTTGAGCTATCAAAGTTCTAGTTACAATATATCAAATAGAGTAGTAAATCATCTCATTTTCAAATCAAATCTAGCTTTTGATATTACCAGGGAAGTATGGGGGATTGATAGTTTACGAGAAACTATGATTCATTCCTCACTTCGAGGTAGGATCGAGAGCCTTTCAAATTAAAAATATAAAGGCTCTTAGATATTTAGGATAAAATCACAACTATATAGGCAAATAGCCATACAAATAATACGTTGCTTGTTTTTATTCTATTATTATTAGATTAGTTGTTCATTTTATAGATATACTAGATTAGCTCTTTAATTTCATTAAAATACATCATTAAAAATACAAAAATAGAAGAATGCTTATGTGAGTGCAATACCTCTTTCATAATCAGTTTATTAATGTTAGTTAGAGGTTGAATCATTTTTGTATGACAATCACAGGACCTAGAGAGAATACTGGCAGCTAATATATATTTGAACCCATAAGTACCTCAACCAAATCTACCCACGATACTAGATGATATCGATCAAGACCTTAGGATACGTGTCTTTGAGCAACATAAAACTTCTACAAGCAATTAGTGAGCAATCGAGAGGATTAAACATCGAAGACGACAAGGCATATACATTCTCGTCAAATCATCCCATTAAAGATTGCCTTGATAGAACATCCGAATGACCGTCATGAGGATTCGAAGAGAGAAAACATTTTGTTACGATCCTTTGGTTCTCGTGCAGCCTAACGCAGAGACCTCCTCGCCCAGGACATGACATAACAGCTTATGTATCCAAGTTGCATTGGCGTAACACCTGTTAGGAATACTATGAGAAAATCATACAACTTCTAGTTCTAAACGAGAGGTTGAAAGGCATACGATTATTGGATAGTTGGAAGAAGAGATTGATTCTTCACATGACCATAATAGGTCCATAACAACCATGCACTCGGTTTGTGATCCCCAAATCCTGTAACCCAACGGGCCTGAAACCCCCAAAGTATTGACATCAACTTGCGAACGCTAGTATTTAGATCTTCACCACTCTCCGGATATTATAACCGCTTTTTCGTATTAAATATAAGAGGCCAATCAATCTAATATTTTCTAGGCTAGACCAGAAAACCACCCATAGTTCACTACAAATCCATTAAACCACCTACCACTACTTTCATGACCTTGTTTGGAGATATATATGAAGCTCTCACAGGTCACTTCCCACATATCCAACAACCAAGAAATAGATCTCTACCGCTCGACATTGATCGGAGCCTCTGAGCGAGTACCCATTATATCCGAACGAGCCATTACACCAATCCAAGTTAGGAGGGCCTTCTTCACCTTAGATTCACAGATCCCACTTTATCGCATGTTGAGGATTTAAGACTACCCGATTAGCTTATACATATCTCTCCACATTCAACATTCACCTTACAAGTTGCTCTCCTCGACACGACTCGAGAGGTCGAGTCACATGAGAAATGAGGTATTTGTAGATTCCCATGCTCGCATGTTACTTTTTCCATCGCATGGTACGCCATGTGATGATTGATGGAGGTACTTAGCATTAACATCATATCATCCCATGCATTTGCTCAAATGCGCATACCTACGATAATTGCATGCATAAACATCTGGGTCATGTTGCATTCATTCAATGATGCTATCACTTCCACACTAGGCACTATCATCCTTCACGTTCGCGTGGCCCCCACATTGTTCCAGAATTGTTTTATGTTTTGGAGGGGGAATTCCAATATAACTTGTTACTTCGTATACCCTAGATCCGTGTCATGGGTTGCATTCCTTCCACTTTACATCGTTGTGTAAAGTTTGAACATGAAGGACACACTTATACCATTCCAATTGACCCATCACCTTTCAAAACATGCAACATGCTTTACCGACCCAATGATGTGCTCATACCGCAAGCCATCTACCTCCACAACAAATACCGCTTCACCTACACCTCCACCTACCAATCACAACCACTTCTTTCACCGCACATACCTCCTCTATTCCTACCACTACTATAACCTCCACTGGTTGACCCATTAGCTTCCCGAATCCGTTAACTCCACCTCTCGCATCAACCTCCGACACATCATCCATACCAGCTACCTACATACTAAACCACTCGATCCTTGGAAGGTGTTTTTGAATGCCTCACTCTAGAGGAGTACCGCATATATAGTATCAACACTTTCCTTACTCCTGCACAAGTATGGAAGCCTTCACCAACACCCTCACTATGATCACCATATGTAAGAACGCATCCTTTATGGTCCTCTCATCTTCGTACTAGTCTCACCTATGGGTGACTTGATACTACCACTTACACACCCGAAACCACCATCACAACCCCGCCATTTTCCACCGACTTCTAATCACTTACCAATCACCATTTTTCCACACCTTCCCCGCACCTTTGCATGCGTGGAAGGGTTTTGGTTTTATATTTTACGAGAAAGGCCGCCATACCATTATTCCATGTACCACCCACAAACATAATGACCGTAGTGGTATCGACTTCCCCAACCTCCTACCAAACATGCCCGCATTGAACTCATTGAAGACCCTAGCCCTCCTCCACCTTCATCTTCATCACTACCTTCACCCACTCCACCTTCATCACCACCCTCACCGATGCCCAGTTGATGGATCTGAATCTATCCCCCTAACTTTTTTTTCATAAACACCATTTCCTTGGGGCCTTTGAATTATCAAGGCCCCTTCCACTCTTCCATTCTATATCTGAGATGATCAGGCCCCTTCCACTCTCCCATTGATGAATCCATACTACCTACCTCTGAGATGATATATGATCGACACACCTACAAGATTAACATGTTGAATGAATGACTATCGAGATCATTCATTAATCCAAAGATACAATCTTTAGACCTACCTTAATGCCATCACTTCTTTTCTCCGAGATCATAACCACGCTTTCGCTTGGTCTTACACAAACATGCCTGTATTGACCCCACCATATAGTGGTCCACAATATCGTAACCATTCCCGATGCCAAACCTATCAAACAAAATGGAGGAAAATGCACCTCGCATTTGCTCTTCTCGTCAAAGAAGAACTTCAAGTTCCTTCTTTATATTTCCTTCATCTTACCCATTGATTATCCTCGTTGGATTTCTAACATTGTCCCCTATTACTAAAGCGACAGGGGGACTCAGTATTTACATGGACAACCGTGACCTCAACCTCGCCTTCCCAAAAAGATGACTTTCCCTTGCTCAAGTATTGATCAACTGGTTGACCTCATTACTAGTCACGAGATGCTCTCACTCATGGATGGCTTCTCGGGTTATAACCAAATTTGCTTGCCCGAGAAGATCAACACAAGATTGCATTCATTACCCATTGGGAACCTTTTTATTATCGAGTCATGCCTTTTGGCCTTAAAAATGCTAGTGCTACATATCGCATGTGCTATGACTTACATCTTCCATGATATCATGCATCACATATTGGAAGATTACATGGATGATCTCTTGGCCAAATATAAACATCGTGCCGAGCACCTCGCCGTCCTCAAAACCATCTTTGACCACCTCATTAAATATTGTGTCCGCCTTCAACCTAAAAAGTGCGTCTTCGCGGTTCTCTCAAGAAAGCTCCTGGGATTTATTGTTTCCCTCCATGGTATAGAAGTTGACCCTACTAAAGTCAAGGCCATTCTGGAAATGCCTCCGCCCACTAACCTTAAACAACTCCATAGCCTACAAGGTAAATTACAGTCCATTCACCATTTCATTTCACAATTATCGATCGGTGTCAACCATTTCATCATCTACTTAGGAAGGATGTCTCCTTTAAATGGGATGATGACTGTCACAAAGCTTTTGAGGCCTTAAACAATACCTTCTCTAACCACCCATACTCATTCCACCTAAAGATGATCAACCTTTTTACCTATACATATCAACTACCGATCATTCCTTGGGAGCCATGCTCACTCATCACATGAACAACACACAGGGAGTAGGTAATTTATTACATAAGCCATACTCTTTTGGACTATGAAACCCGATACAACCATCCGTAAAAATCTTTGCTTAGCCTTAGTTTTTGTTTGCCACCAAACTCTACCATTACCTACTCAACCAAAAACTTATGTCGTGACCAACACCAATCCCTTACACTTCATGTATGCCAAACCTTATCAAAATCAGTATGCATGTTGTGCGATGGCTTATGCTTTTAGCTAATCTTGACCTCAATTCATTCACCAAAAGTCCATCAAGGGCTAGGCTATCAGCTAACCAACCGGCTTATGACATGCACTATTTTGGGGGACCACCCTCTAATTTTGATTTTCCGATGAGTCCATTCTTTACTCTTTCCTGGATGAACCCCTTACCCAATGACATTGTTCTTTCGATGGTTCCAAGTGTCGACATGGGGCAGGGCTGGTGTTATCCTCATTCCTCTGGATGGGAACCCATGCCTTTTCTTTCAAACTAGACTTTGAATGCACCAACAATATTGTTGAGTAAGTACGAAGCACTCGTACTTAGGTCTCCAGCCGCCATATGCCCTAGATGTCAAATCAATCCACATCTTTGGTGATTCACAATTGGTCATAAATCAAGTCAATGGTATGTACCAATGTCATAACAAGATACTTCAAAAGTATAAACATCATGTAGACATACTTTTGACCACCTTTGATCATTACACCCTTCAAACCATCCCACGTTTAACCAACAAATTTATAGATACCATGGCCTACTTAGCTTCCCAAATACCCACTTCCCCTGCCGATTCCAAAATATTTGTCACCGTACAACACCTCCATTCACCTTATTATTTACCTCATGATGTTTACTCAATCGGAAACAACACCCACGACTCGAGTGACCTTTGGTATAAACAATACTCCAACTACCTTTCCTCTCCATCTTACCTCCCGATCTCACCATAATGGATAACACACCTTCCTTAAAAGGTCTCCCATTTCGTCATTCTAGGGGGACTCCTCTATAAACATGGCTTTGATGGTATTCTCTTACGATGCCTCACAAGTTTTGAAATCCCTTATACCATTAAGGAGGTTCATGATGGCATATGTGGAGGTCACTTTAGTGGCCTTGTTGTTGCTAAGCATATTATTCACCTAGGCTATTACTTGTCGATCTGTTAACCATGATTGTTGCGACTATGTCAAATGTTGTGTGAAATGCCAACAACATTCCAACCTTCATCATACACCCATTCATGCCTTACAGGTTGCTCGTGACCTTTGGCCCTTCTCTCAATGGGGTTTGGATCTTGTTGGAGAAATCAATCCTCATTCTTCCCAATGCCATTAATGGATCATAACTGCTACCAAATACTACACAAAATGGGTGGAAGCCATACCACTCATCTCCACAAAATCTAAGAAATATGTGATTTCATTAACCATCACATCATTTGTCACTTTGGTGTTCCTCATCGCCTCATCACTGACAATGGAAAACAATTCAAAAACAAAACATTGCAAAAAATTTGTGACGCCTTCGGCATTCAGCTTAGTTTCTCATCACCTTATTACCCACAAACCAATGGCCAAGCCAAATCCACTAACAAAACCCTTAACAAAATTCTCATGAAAGTGGTTGATGATACTTGGGAAGGTTGGCATATGCACATTCCTTTTGCCCTATGGGCATACTGCACTAGTATTCACACTTCCACTGCGGCCACACCCTTTTCGCTGGTCTACGGTACAGAGGTTTTTTGCCTCTCGAAGTCCAGATCCCCTCACTCCGCATTTCTCTCCATGACATGCTTACTGATGATGACTTTCATCAGGACCACTTAGCACAACTAGAGTTATTAGATGAACATCATCTTAACGCTCTGGATCACCTTCAAGTTTACCAACAACGTATCAAACATGCTTATGAAAAACGTGTTCATGAATGAACCTTCCAAGTTGGTGACCTTGTCTTGAAAGAAAATCAACATGTAACCAAAGAAGAAAAAAGTAAACGGGAAAATTTGCTCCTAATTGGTTTGGACCATACATCATAACTCATACCTATGGATCGGGTGCCTATCGTTTATCCTCACTTGATGGTAAACCCAAACCGAGCCCCTTAATGCCTTGCATCTTTGACCATTATATTGTTGACTCATTGTCCTACCTCACCTTTTGTCTCTCTCCACACTTGTCCCTTGAGCGCTATTCACTCCATACACCTCCCTAATGATTAAACAAGAATCATGTGAGTACCCGTCACTTGTTATCTTCTCTTGAATATGTGTACCACGACACTACACATAACATGATTCTCATGGATACTTTTCATCTACCTTTAGATGAGATCCCATGGTCGTTCCACCTTGCCTTTTGAACATTAGTCCTATCCTTCACCTTGGTCTTGTCCATGATTTCAAAAGCAAAGACCTCACATGGGACCAAAATCATTGAGTCAAACTTCTAATAAAAAGATGACTCCCTCAAAAGGACATCTTCCTCTCGATAAAATTGCTACTATAAATAGACTACTCCCTCGAAGGACAACTATGTGAAGCTAAAAAAAAAAAAATGAGAGAAACCAAAGCTTCCCATCGATCAACTTCACGAAGACCTCAAGGAGTACCATATTATTTATCCCATATAGACTTCCCATCGATCGGTCTATCACAAAGAACAAAAAAATTTTTAGTCATGTGACATGGACTTGCCCATTGTGACCTCGGACCTCTTTCCCAAAATCCTGTCACTCAAAACATATACAATTAACTACCTTTCACCACCTTACCATTTCCACTCTCATTTCCTACATCGCCTCAAGGCACATCTTGGAATTTTGACATTTGGTGATCCCGTGACTACTTTCACCGTAGAGAACAGCTTAATCGTGTAATGCCTTTCGTCTTGTGTTCATCACCCCCTTCAAGGTATGATCTACTTGGTATGATCCTACCCAATCAGGTGGCTCTATTACCCCCTCTTATCTTTTAACCATCTTTGTTGACATTTTGATTACCTTATACAAGACTTGGTACTCGACGCTTACCTTTGGGGTAATCCTCCCCTTTCGACATAATCGCCTTCACCTACATCATTTTACCTATAATCTACCCACACCTATTACACCTAAACCCACTACATGCCTAAAAACCTACCAACTCATTCTCATATTCTTCCCTAGCTCATGGGAGAACTACATCGGCCTGAGGTCCCTTTTCACCGGGACTATGTAGGCAACACTCCGAGGGCATGGGGCCCTTGGAGGTTAGCTTGGCCATTCTCTACCCTAAAAAATTCATCAACCATGCCTAACTCACCATTTACCCCACATTTCACTTAGTTCCCCTTTTCTAACAAAATTGGAAATTAAGCCACATACATAACAAGTTGCTTACCACAACATACATTTATTACGCCTACCATCTCTCTATCATCACTATGCATAGATTATAGAACATTTCACATATGACCCATAGTATCATTCATTGCCAACATAATGAATCATAACTAAACCTACTTTCGACTCGATCCATGCCTATAACCTAACTCAACCATGCCTATAACCTGACTCAACCATGCCTATAACCTGACTCGATCCATGGCTATAACCTAACTCCACCATGCCAATAACCCGAGTTAATCCATGCCTATAACCGAACTCAACCATGCCTATAACCTAACTCGATCCATTCTATAACATGACTTAATCCATGCTCATAACCTGACTCAACCATGCCTATAACTTGACTCGATCCATGCCTAAACCAACCTAACTCCATCATGCCTAACTCACCTAATTTCCATCCATATCAAAGTAACAAATCCCTATCTCATCTAACACAAGCCATACATCCAATATCTCATAAACATATTAACGATCACAAAAATGCCATGAATCTCATCATATAAATCAATAACTATGTATCTCAAAATACATGCCTATCTCATGGCCATCATCTCAAAAATGTTGTCGGCACGCTAACTCGATCTATAATACAAAATGTCATCGGCCGATGTGCAGGGGTCTCATATATACAAAAAGAAATGAATGAATGAATCAATACAAAACATCTTCCGCACACAAAGGCATGTATATATATAAAATAATCACTAGTATACATAAAAATCGGGAGGTTGCATATTAGACATCTCACCGGGATGTCCTCCATCTCTTTAAACCTCGCCACCCGACCATCTTTGTCTCCATCACCTCCATCACCTCCACCCTCTCCCTCCACCATCTCGGCCTGGCAGATAGCCACATGTACTCGTAGCTCTACTACCTCTACCTCCCCTCCAATCGTGTCTCAGTAGTATACCTATCTACGTGATTAGTGTCGCTTACACTACTACCCCGTAGGGCATCTCTCTCCATCTTGTAATCGTAGATAAGTCAGTTGCCTGCCTCTAGGTGGTATGGCTCGTAATCGAGCCGCCACCACTGCTTTTGCTATATATATCTGTGCATCCGAGAAATCATCAATCCATTGATCCACTAGATGTTTCTCCTCTCTCAGGCATTGAAGGCCGGTAGAGGTAAGGGCCTCTCCATGTCATCTCTCCGATACTTATGGGGAAGGGTGGGGGAATATCTGTACAAGCTTCCGAATCGGCCGTTATACCCTATCTACCAAGATTATCTCATCCTCCTCGGCCACGGCGACCACCAGTATCCACCTCTCTAGTTGGAGCTCTACTAGTTCCTCATGCATGTGCCTATATGAGGGGAATCCCACACATGGCCTCCGAGATAATTTCCACTCCAACAACCCTCCAATAACTACCGAAAGTGGGCCACATCGTATGTCGGCCTATCTAACCTCCGCTCTCTCGCAATCGACACCCATCTCCCCGTATCCCAACCGCACACACCTTGGTGGGAATGCATCTTCTCGGGTGTCCCTATAGGTCAAACACGACTATGTGCTTATAGGCCCAACAATGTAGTATAAATGTGTAGCATAGATAAATAAACCTACTGCAATCGCCCATACGCCCACAACTCTCTCGTATAAAATGCACCAAGAATGCCGGTGCCTGGCGTGTCTCATACACAATCATATCATGGAGCACTCCCATCGGTGATCGGGAAAGCGTTCACCCTCTCAGTATCGTGGAGTGCATAAGAGCACACTACCTCTATTAATAAAACTACTAGCGTCGTCTCATCCTGGACGGGCTAGGTACATCTCGCCATAGCTCAAACTAGCACTATGGAATCTCGGCTCCGCCGCCCTCACCAAATACTATCTCCGATCAACTCCTCTAAGGCCTCGGAGGAGATAGAGTACACCAGGCCCCCATATGGGTAACCTCGTAATCTGAACACATCCTCCAGGGTGATAGTCATCTCACCCATCGGAAGGTGGAATGTGTTGGTCGTGGAGTCCTATCTATCGATGAGTGCGACCATTAAACTAGGCTACCAAATAAGCATGTCGGTAGAGGTGAAATACCACTCAGCCCACCGCCTCCATGTGCTACGCTCCAAAGGGCTCGCTAAGCCACGCAATGTCACCAGTAGCGGCGGAACCCTATCCCGCATATGTAACTGCGATCTCCCCTGCATCCAATCCAAAGCACAACATTAATCTACCTTTACCATGACCATATTCATCACTTATTATTACCCACCACCCTATTTTTTACCACCCACCATCATAACCACCTAACCTACATCATTTTTTGGACCCTTGTGCCTAAAATCCCGACCGGTGCGGTTCATCCTAACCGACTCCGGTCACCCTTAAACCGGCATCGGTCACCTATTTGGTGACCGATACCAGCTTAACTATACCACCATGGTTACTACATGTAACAACATCATCGGTCACCGTTAGGTGACCGATCCTTGCTTATACCCGACCAACACCGCCAAGCTTTACTTGACGCCACACACGGGCGCATGCAAAAATCTGCAACTTCCCAAACCCCCTTTTTCTAAAACCCTCCCACCGTCCTTTTACTCCAACTACAATGACCTACACTACCCAAAACCTCTACCCACCCCACCTATCCAATTTACTACCCTCCCCCTCTTTTTGCCGTTATTCCCCCATACCCGATTTAACTCTTTCCCACCCACAAAATACAAACAACCCAAAAACCCCACAAATCACAACTATTACAACCTCTACTCTATCTAATTCACCCTATAGAGTTAGGCGCTTACCTCATCGCTACTGCCACCGCCTCTCGGTGACACGTCCGGCCATTGTGCTTAGTGTTCCGCCCGATTCCTCTCCACCTCTCGCCATCTCCGAATATATACGCACCACCTCTCGACCACTCAACTCTCTCGCCTTGATCTCATGGACCCACTACTCACCAATCCAACCACCATCAAATCCCACTTTGCCACTCATTTGTCCCCATTTCCTCTGACACACTTTTTCTAACTTTTCTCTCTTTTTGTCTTTTTTTCACTTTGCCAATCACAAATGAATAATAAAAACATGGATTTTTTTGTTTTTATACAAAACCCGACTCGACCAATGTCGGGTTCCCTCGACCGACATCGGTCTTGTGCCCTACCTAACCGTCGTCGCTTTTCTTATACCGATGTCAATTATCCATGACCGTCGATACTAAGTCACCCTTCCCCTACACATTGCCCCTACCTTGCCCTCCTTTACCCCATCCACCCTTTACCCAACATATTACCTTACCTTCCCCGACCTCATCATTTACTACCTCCATTTTCCCTCCTTTGGGTACTCATTATTTTACCCCTACCTTGGCCTTACCCGTGCGTGACCTAGATATTTAGACCTGGACCATCGCTAGTGACCTTTGACCTCATGTGTTCGCTATACCTTGTGGCACTGTTACTTGTGTTGATTGACCTAATGACCTTACCTAGCCTATTGTCGTGACCGTTTATCCTAACCCTACCTTTGGTGTACTGAACATACCTAAATGTTCTGCACTTAACCTATGTTGTTTCCTAACCATATCCTATACCTTGATACTGCATTCACTTCAACCTTGTTTGGATAAACCTATCGACCTTAGATGATGTAGAGTTTTCTCCGCTCTTCACCCAGCGTGTTTAGCTTTATACGTGTGCGTCTTTGATGCATTGCTACATGTGACCCTAACCCATTACCTAGATTGCATGAGTAGACGTTTTACCCATTTTCCCCTATACCCACTTGCCTTTTCCTCACATTTACCTTTTATCAAACCACTCACCGCTTGACTCTCGGTGCCTTGTCGCCTCTGGTTTGAGGGGGATCACCTTCACCCACACATGGGGGCAACCACATCTTATTTTTGTTAGTGTCGCTTACCAATACAAGCTACATAACAAAAGGGGCAAATGTAGACACTAAAATTAGGTCACACTCCCCTTTTGTCCCTTGACAAATAAGCACCCTTTATTACATTTACCTAACCATGACCCCCTTCACCCCACTAATATTAATTAAATTAAATTAATGCATTATCCTCACTATATTTATTATTTAAATATCTTATTTAAATAATATCTACACATCTGATTCACTTAGACACCTCACCAAGCCAACTCAACCTAAGACCTATTCTTAAGAAGTTCCCATAACTAACTAAGACTTACCCAAACCCTAAAAATCAATGCCTACATTCCTCTAACCACATTCTCGCATGCTCACAAGAGGCTTCGAGTCTAATCTATGTAGGATAACGACACGAGATCCAAGGAAATTAGGAAGATCTCCTAGTTTAGAAAATCTAGGAAATCCCGCCTTGACCGATGTCGATTACCCCTAACCGTCACCGGTTAAGTCGGATCACCTTCGGTTACCCCTTTTAACCCAAAACAACCTTATTCTCAAGGTTGGAAATTGGAAGTTGGAAGCAAAAGAGGTTGATGAGCAAGAACACATCTCGGAGAGATAACACATCTTCGAGATTCAATTCCAACGAAAATTCACATCTAAGGAAGGAGATTGAGCATCTTCTCCCTGCACATGCCATCCCACCATGATCTAATCTATCCAAGAAAAGAGAAGTGTATATACACCCATGCAAAATCTTTTCTTCATTGGTGATCACTTAAAACCTTCAAACTCATCATCAGCACCTCCATCCCTCACACACTGGCGGCCTTTAGGAATGAAATCCAAGTAATTACAACATCATACTTTCTGGTTATTTCATTTCATCATCATTTATCATCCATTGTTTATCTTGCTCCCTATTGACCTTCTCCATATTTCCACCTCTATAGACCCATTAAAACCTCGTAAAAATCCTACTCCAATCACCCAATAAATTCTCCCAACCAACCAAAGTCCTTTGTGCAATCACAAAGGAGACCAAAAGCCCATTATGTGACATTTCCAGATCTCACGATGCTTAATGGCACCAATTATACCTAACCGCCTTCGATCACCCTCTGACCGACACCGATCTCTCGTGTTTACCCACATATCCTCGAGCGAGAGACCTACCCACCTAATTTTACCTCACCCTCATTCACCCGTGACCTACCCGAGACCTTTATAAGACCTGCAGAGACCCGAACCAATCATTTGACCTTTGGATTCTATTCTAGCTTAGCTTGTTAGAATTAGATCTATTTCTTATTGTGTTTTTAAGTGAGATACCTAAATCATTTCAAAATAACAATAGGAGTTACTTTGTTTATAGAATTGAATTGTTTAAAATAGTGGATCGACATACCATCTAGGAAGTATCATACTTCCCGCATCTAGCACATGCTAGCGTTCACTACCATATTGTTTAATTCCTTCCGTGGTCTTGTTTTCATTACAGTAGTTCCTCCTAGCCAAAAAAAGGAAGCTCTCATGATCAACTCGTGGATTCGAAGTCATACGCGTGCAACAACCCATCAACCGACATTTGAATAGGTATTCCTCCTACACCCATCAACGCTTCTAAGAAACGATCTAAGAAAAGGTGAAACACATATCCATCCATATATGGCCATAAATATCTCTCTCTCAACCGTGTTAGGGTATTATCTATCCAAAATTACCTAACATTACTCTGAATGCTTATCCTAAATTATATTTTCTTGCATCAATCCTTACAAGATGCACAATAGTGCACACCTTTGAATAAAAGTGCTTATCATAGAAATAATTCTACCATAACATGTAATCAACACTCACTAGCTATGTTCATTCTCTCCATGCTTCTACAAAATCTTCATTTTCTCTGTCAAGCTTCTCCATCACTTTAAACCCTATTATATTCATTTACAACTCGGTTCAATAAGGAAAATATACTATTAATCCCATCTACAACACTATTTTGATCTCCCACTTCTATGATTTAAAAATTAACTCTACGAGAATTCAACCCATTTAATGTTCCTTTAATTTATTTTCCCTTAGCTATTGATGAATTGTAGAGTGCTTGGTGGTCTATGTACAACATGAACTCTTTAGGTAACAAATAATGCCTCCACTTCTTCATAGATTTCAAAATGGCGCAAAACTATTGATCATAAATTAAATAGATTATTTTGCATCATTCATATTTTAACTAAAATATGTGATGAATCTCCTCCCTACTCCTCATAGCTCCATAAGATACTCTACTTGCATCATAATCAACTTGAAATACCTTATCAAATCAAGTAAGATGAACATCAGATGTTCTATGGCCTTCTTTTTCCAATTCTAATATGTATACTCTACATATGTGATCCATAAAAACTCCTTTCTTCCTTTTTGCATTACATCTATGATTGGTGAGAAAATAAACCGAGTCCTCTAATGAACTTCATGTAGAATCTGGAAAGTCTAGGGAAGTTTATTCTATTCCATCCACCATTTTATTACATTTCTACACATACTTATTGCTCGCTACTTTCATAAATTGTGATCGACATAAGAGCACCTAGGGCTTGATTGCACACACACATGTAACTACATCAGGTTTGAGATGTAGTGTAGTGTAGTTAGTAAGTCCACCATTCAGTGACCACTAAGGACACTCCAACCCCTTCATATGCATCTTTCTTTTTTAGGGATTTGATGCTTGTCTTGTGATTTTACAGTGAGTCCTTATTATAGGTATTTTAGCAACATCTAAAGCAATTCAACAAAGTTAGTGCGCCATGAAGAGAACACAGTGAACATCCAACAATACCTCGCAGGAGGGTTTCAGTTATTTCCCAATACCAGGGTGCCCATATCTCAAACCAGGGCACCCACGGCACCCATGTCCCTCTCCAACCACCCTAATCTCCAGCCAGAGATCTTAGGTCGATGATTTCTCCGGCTTCTTGTGTGATCGCTTCTCCTCCTATTTTCCTGGTTCACACTATGACATAGTCTAACACCTTCGTCGAATCAACTAAGCTCTATCTAACCCTTCTTGCACTTTAGGGTTTCATATTTTCATAGCTTAGATTGCTTGGGTCATTTTATTTATGCATTTATCTAGTTATTTACTGTTGTTCTTAATATTATATTAACTTAGAATAATTCCACATTTTAGTTAATCAATTATCAACTAGGGTTTGCGCAGAGGCATGAATTTAAGCCAGGAGCACAAATTAGAGACAAACAACAAGTTCTTAGGAATAAGGAGGGTAAACAAAGCAGAGTGTTTGACATGTACAGCTTGGGGAAAAGGTTGTAAAACACCTAGGGCATGAAAATTTTTAGGTTTGAAAATAAAACTGAAAGAATGACACCTAAAAGAGCATCTAGAATGACAATAAAGGGCAAAGGGAAGAAGAAATAACCAAAGGTTGAGGTTAAAGAAGCACCGAAGAAATATTTTTAAAAATGCAATATCCAAAGGTGTCATTATGGGACACATCTCTGGGAGTCCCACATTTAAAAATGCAAGGTGAACTACTATAATCATCACTTTGATGCCAATGAGCGCCGATAGAGAATGAGTCAGTGCAGAAAAAACCAAAGCACTACCGATAATAGGTTGATTTGTGATGAAAAAGGGAACCTAAGTTTGTAGGGTGTGGAGTATCAGAGATTTATGAGTTTTCCTACTTTGGAAAACCGTAACACCTCTACTAATGACTCGATGTCATGAATCCATGAAGACTTCTTTTATTTTTCTCGGAAGGAGGGTGTGCATTGTCGTGCCCATGATTGCAAGGATTACGGGGTTATGTAGCTCGTGTAATTTGAGATTGCAAAAAATTAGATGATGAAGTAGGAGTGATGCTATTGAGGTAAAAATAAAATATAAAAAAGGAGGGTGTGCCATGAACATTTCCAATCTCACTAACCCTATTGTCGTGATTACCATGCATCTATTAACTAAGTTGAACACGCAGAGAGTTAGGGCCAGTTAATAAGAAATGGATCCCCATTGTAAAGAAGATGTTTGAGGGAACATTATACAACCTCACGGCTTTATTATTGAAGGATTATTGAGAAAGTGCACACAGATGACAAGATCTCCTAGGAGAAATCCTCCTTCCAATTGTTTTCACAAAATGAGTCCTGAGATGGTCAGAAGGATAAAATGTGGAAATACCCACCGAGAAAAAGTCCTCATGAAGAGATTCATAGAGTACACTCCGCAATGAAATTACTAGCACCTATAAGCTAATGGTAGATAGGTGGTATATGAATCCGAGCATGAGTGGTGCATTCCTAGTGACTTGCCAAAGAAGCAGCTTATGGATGTAAAGGAAACTCATGTGTACCAACACTTCGCATCAAAGGTTATATTTGAAGGATGACAAGAAGAGTCCTTGGTAAAATTTCCTTATGCTTTCACAAAGGTGCTATTTTTAGGCATCAAGGTGAGCGTGTTTGATATTGATAAGGTAGATCAGACTACCAAACCCAACAAAATGTGTACAAAAATAAGGTAGCCTACATTTGAGACCATAATATCAGATGATATCAACATCAATTCTAAAACTTTGGTGCGTAGCGAATGAGGAATAAATAAAGGTATACATATACTTGAAGCCTAAGTTGGTCAATGGAAAGTACATCGAGGATGAGTTCAAGGTCCCAGAGCCAACTAAGGGTGACAACCGGTCAAAAAGAAAGTGTACGAGGTCACTCCTCCAAGGTATGAAGAATAAGAAAATACTAAAGGTGAGGAGAAGGAAGAGGAAGATAAATAAGATAACACCATTTTGACCAAGGCGCTAGAAGCAGTGTTGAAGAGAATGCGTGAGGAGCGAGATGGTGGCGCAAGACCATCGTAACATGTGAAGTCACCAAGAATTCACCGCCAAGCCTAGCTCAAAAAAGAAGAAGAAGAGGAGATGAAGGATGGCGTGCAAAGGTGAAATTGATGAAGAAGAGGTAGACGAGGAACTTAACCATGAGAAGGAATTATAAGAGAAGGAACCACCACCATGATTTGAGGAAGAAGGGCACATGGAGGTGTTTAACTAAAATTGAAAAGAAATGAGAGGAATTGGTAATCCTAGTTAATCTAATTAAGAGGACTAAA
>CM031241.1:604056744-604128637 GCA_018340775.1 Taxus wallichiana var. yunnanensis | reverse complement strand
CTTCAATTGCTGAGAAGATTTTAAATCTTTCCCTTGATTTTGAGGTAGAACTACGGGAAATTAGATCCACATTTACAAATTAGAAAAATCCTCTATTTTAATTAAATTAGATTGATTCATATGCGATGGAGGAATAACATACATCAGAGTACTTCACTATTTTGTTTTATGTAATTTTAGAATAGAAGTGGTTCTCATTTAATTAGAAGTAATTCCATTATGCTGTGTAGTTTTTATTTATTTCCCATAAACCATAAAATCCTCAAAAATATAGATTAAAGTAATTGGATTTATTTATTTGTCTTATTTCCTTTAATCTGAAAGTCTCTGAAATCTGACAGAAACAAGATTGATTTCATTTATTTAACTAATTAGTTTCAATTCTTTAATTAATTAGTTGCGTAGTAGATTTAATTAAATTAAAGGAGAGTAATCAATTTTTTAATTTAAATATATTTTCATTCTTTGATCAAATTAGAAACATAGATTTAATTAAGCGAGAATTAACACAAACTCCACTAAGATTTAATTAAGCGAGAATCATACACAAACTCTATGTTTCTTGAGTGGCTTAGGTTAATCGAAAATTATCCACTATCCAGCTTTAGATTCTTGTGTGCTTTTTTATTTCCATAGCTTATTTTTCCATGTCTACATGATCATCGAGGCGAAGACAACCTAGACAAAGAGTGTGCGATCCTACGATGCTATGACGAACACTGTGCATAATTAGCTTAGATATTGATAAGGGTCTTGGCATCATTCATAAATTAGTTGATTTGAACAATGTAGAGGTGGATAAATGTTAACAAGTTCTAGGAAAACTAACTTTTAGTAAATACTAGATTTTCCTCCCACTATCTCTTGTCCCATATTCATGACCCCTATCACGGAGAGAAGCTGATACGAGAGACGAAGAATTGATTCCACATGTCCCACAACCATTTCTAGGTTTATTTGGTCGAAAAACATTGATTCTAACCTTCCGATGCGACCATTATTCTCGATGCGTTCCCTTTCACTTTAGACAAGTTAGACATCGTTCATTTGCCCTTAACGAAAATACCCAATTTTCGCATTGAAGATATTTGTTTTCCTTGATTTTTCCTTTAGAAAGTTTCCATTTATCCCACATATTCCCATTTATACATTCCATATCCATATATCCATTCCATCTCGGATGTCTAACTGTACGACCTCGAGAGGTCACGTTAATAATATAGGAGTCAACGTGTTGATTCTTAGATGCTCTGAGGACCACTTTAGGTAGCCTCTCTTAATGGATCTATTTATGTTGTGAATTTCATTGATTATCATACAGATGATTTGAAAAATTGATATAAATAATAAATATGAATTTTATCTAAATTTAGCTTATTCAAATCCTTATTTGAAAACACGTCTAACATAAAACTTAAGATATTAAGAAATTATAATGGTGGTGAATACATAAGTAAATATTTTGATACTTTATGCGCCATTAAGTGTGGAATTGAAAGAGATTTAACTACTCCATATTCTCCATAGCATAATGAAGTTGTAGAAGGAAAACCACGACAATCTTAAGCGATGGATAGGACTTGTTAGAAAATTTCAGGGTTTGGAGCATGGATTAGCTTTGATTTCTTCTTCTATTAACTCTCCTAATTACCCATGGCTATGCACTCCATTATATAAGAGCTACATTAACAACTCTCATAACAATGCCTTTGTCTTTTACCTGCTGACCTTCTCAACAATCTTTGGTTGTATATGAAACAATCTACCCGAATGGTTTTGACCATTAATAATAACATTGATAATAAAACAATATCTCATTGTTTTATTATCTAACTTACTAGTTACAATTACCCAATATTACATTCACATTATAATATATTATCCATGATAATATTATATTCATCATATCTAATGTTCACACTATCTGATATCTCTAAATAGGACCATTTTACATTTTGCTAATGTTTCTAAATTTATGTGGGAAAAATCCATGAATGTTATTGTTCACATCCTTAAGAGATTTCTTATTAAATACTTAAAGACAAAACAACACCTCCGAAATGTGGGCCAGAAGAAACCAAATGTTTCTCATCTCGAGAATATTTGTTAGTGTTGCTTTTATTTTCATTCCTAAAGCAAAAAGGAAGAAAATTTATCCTACTTCATACTCCTACATATTTGTTGCTATGAAGGAAGAACTAAAGGATTAAGATTTTATGATCCATCGAAACGAAATCATTAAAAATAGATATTTTCAAATCCTTGAAAAGAATTTTTATCGATCTATGTAGAACCCTGACTCAATTTTTTCTTAATGAATAAATTGATTTCCTATAGGAATATGGATCATTTATGTATTGTATGAGCAATTAACTATAGGGGAGACATCACAAAGTTTTTAACAAACCAAAATACCGAAATGGGCACAATCCTTATTTAAAAAATATAACCTTAAAAATAATAACAAAATGACAAGAATTCAAATTACATACATGCCTTAATGAATATTTATGATTACAGAACCCCAATATTTTGAATAATATAATCAAGATGAAAGATCGGGGGATGCCATGAAATCTAAAAAAATATGCTCTATTTAAAAATCAGGACATGGGAACTCATCCCTCCACTAAAAATAGAAATATTGTTGGATCTTAGTGTAATTACAAAATTAAATACAAGTCCATGGGATAAATTGAAAATGTAAGGAAAATTTAGTTGCATGTGGTTTTACTCAAAAATCGGAACATTGATTATGTAAAAAAATTCCCCTCTTTGCAAAATGAGCAATGTTAGGATTCTCATTGCACTTGTAACATAATATGGTTAGGAAATTCACCAAATGGATGTTAAGAATCCATTCTTGAATGGTGATCTAAAATAATAAATTTGCATGACTCAACCTAAAGAATTTGAATAAATTAGTATCATACATTATGTTTGTAGGTTAAAAAAATCTTTATGGTTTGAAATAAGCTCCACAGAGCTTAGTACTCAAAAGATTAAAAAAACTACTTTAAAACTATAGGATTTACTTATTTGTTCCTACGATAATGACTTATTTTAAGAATCATAGATAATTAAATTATTTTCATTATATTTTATATTGATGATCTTATCATAACTAGCACTCGAAACCAACATTACATAAATATACTTCAGGTATGTCGTACTTTGAGATGATTAATGTAGGCTTGCTTCATTAATTTATTTGCGTCAAAATATTTTAGGATCAAAACTCAATAGTAGTTCTAAATCACAATAGTCACATAAATTACTTATCGATTTTAACATGTTTTATTGTAAACTCGTCTCTATACCTATTGAATTTAGTATCGAAACTTGATCAAAATTCTCTTGTGAAAAAAATCCTACATTCTTGCGCAGGCACGGAATCATTATTACATTATGCTTTTCGACATATATATATATATATGGGTCTTGAAACAATGAAACTAGGCGAGTGCAAAAAGGTTATTTGTCGTTTATATTACTTGATTGTATATTGAATTTTGACTTGTTTCACTCTATGTTCTTTTGTGTCATGTCCACAAAGATATTTAGCTTTTCAATTTATTATTTGAATTTTTTTAGCTTTGGTAATGACCATAATAAAATTGGTCTAGACTAAAGGACTCCTATTTATAGAACTTACCTCTAAGCATTTATCATCTCAAAAACATCTATCTATCTACCATCTATGATCTAGGAAAAGAAAATAACTAATACAACGTGTTGCATATCCAACACAAGGGGGAATAATTATGATATCTCATCGTGTGCGAGGGTTCCCGATTGGGATAAGTAGATAATCCATTATTGGTATGGAAACACGAGGAAAATATATCTTAAGGGTTTAGTTGCATACATCACACTATGATATAGGAGAACTATAACGCCCGCATTTTTCCCACTTAAATCCTCGAGAAAACCCGATAGAAAACATGAAAAAAATTATGGAATAACTTTTATTTATTTTTTTGAAAGGTTCTGAGGCCTTAGTTGTGATCTTAATTAAATCAATTATAATATTTTAAACAATTGCGATCGGGACTAAACATAAAGACTAATATTTTTAACCCAATTTCAAATAATGTTACGATTTAATTCTTTCTCTTCTAGACTTAAATATTTTATTTAAATAATCCTCATTTAGCTTTTCATTATTTAACTCCATTAATCTTTTTTTTAAAATAATTTATTTAAGGTCCAAAATCAATTTTATATTAAAACACACTAGGATAATAATCTTGCATTGTTAAATGCATGCAATTTATAATAAGTTCATTATTCTAAAGGGGCAAGGTGCTCAACTTAGTCTAACCCCTTAGGCCCCATTTAACATTACACACCCATCTTTTATTTAAAACATTCCCACCTAAATACCCATCACTTAAGTGATGTAGGGTTCATCCTACACCCTTGGATCTAATCTATCTAAGCCATTAGATCTAGGTTGTCTAAAGGAACCCTAGAAATCCTTATGGGATCTCATATATTCATTTCTTAGACCTATTTTCTCATTTCTCTTGTTTTGTTTTGCAGGTTAAGGAAAGAGGAGAAGAAAATGAAGCCATGGAGGCCATTAGAGAGGATTGGAAGCTCTCATTTGTTAAGTTTTCATGATTAGGCAAGGATCTACCCATTTCCTTTGTGGGTTTTGGTCCCTCTTCTCTATTTGGTTTTGAATGGTATTTTCTTACAGATTAAGTGTATATACAATGAGTAAATACCCATTTGGGTAAAACCCGAATATATGTTTTGAGAAAAATATATCTCTTTTTTCACCTTAAAATTACCTGAAAATTCAGGGAGTTTTTATTTAATACAAATATATATTTATACAATTTATTTTATTTCATTTATACCGAAAATCTTTGTGTGTGTGTATATATAGAAACTATTCGGCCAGAATATATATTTATATTTTAACAAACAAATCCAAAAAAACACTGGCCGTGGATTTCATTTTTACCAGGTCATTCTTGCATAAAGCTGAGTATACTAGGTTATACGGCTACAACAAAATGTATTGGCCACATTTTTTTTTTTATTTATTAATGGTTCGGCCACTGCAAAAAGAAGTGGTTAGGTATTATTACAATGTGGGGGAATAAATGTGTTGGGGGATTAATATCCTCCACCGTATTTCTTTAATTAAATACCCTCCACCGTATCTCTTTAATTAAATATCCTCCACTAGTCTCTTTTAAACAAAAACAAAACACATTTACTTAATAAAAGCATGGGCTCAAAGTTAGCCGATTTAAAAGTTTTAGATTTTAATATTAATTTTAATTATTAATAAGTATAAATACATATATAAATATATTGGATATATAGTATATATATATATTTATATATTCTAAACAAATATATATATATATATATATATAAATATATATTGATATATATTTGATGCAGAGAGATATTTTGTTTTTATAATTTTTGTTGTTTTAATAATATTAATCACTGTATTATGTATTATCACTATGAATATGAATGTAATATTAAATATATACATCCATTTTATATTAATAGGATGTACATTAAATTATTAATAATATGATTACACTTAATCTTGTCATTGATATAGGATGTTTAAATTAGTGTAGAGGATAATTTTGTTTTTATTAATTAAGTTTTGCCAATTAATGTATTGTAATTTTGTATGAATAAATATTTTTACAAGCATTATTTGATATAAAAATAGCAATGCACTAATTTGTGTAGTTATCAAATTGAAACATATTATCACTTCCAAATCCTTTATATATTATTATAAGGATACAATTTGTTGTAATTTATTTATTTAGAAGACAATTTCTAGTGTTATAAAGGAAAAGTACATCGTAAAATTAATTTCCTATTGCGGTGAAGGGAAGGCTAGATTGTAAAACTTATTGTATATATCCCTTTTTGTAACTATTTGAATGGAGGAGGTGAAACACACTTTAATGACATACATTCTTTTCCCCTTTAAACAAATTGCCAATTGTAAGAGGGTCAACATTCCCTTTCCTCTCAATAACATGATCTTTTAAAACAAATTACAATACAACTACTAAACAAGAACTTAATATTTGAAAGGACCTAAATTCCATTACAAAATTATTTACAATTTCACATTCATATGAAGTAATGTAAGTCATAATGATCCATTTACAATAATTATCCACCAAAAATTAAGGTTGCATTACATCAATAAATATAATTTACAAGGTAGAGTCATAGTAGAACAATCTACACTTCACATGCCTTTCTCCAATAAGAGCACTTCTTTCATTAAATTACACCATCTCACCACGATCAAGAACACAACAAAATTAGGGGAGTAGGCAACACTCTCCACCCAACCAAAATATCTAATGAGAGAGAGAAGCCTTCTTCCCCATTGGCCCCGAGCCCCACAAGGAAGCAATGAGGGCTATTAGACAACCATGGCAACTCAAAAAATGGCTTCCACATACACATTCAATCAAGACAAACAATGAAATAACACAATACCAATTTTACAACAAAACAACAAATATCAAAACACAAAGGCTTCATACTAAAGCCATGGAGGAGAAAGGAACATGGGGTTCTTCTTATGCCTCCCAAGGCTTGGGTGTCCACCTATGAGCCTCCAAAAATTCCATCACAATACACACAACACTCTTATGCCTCCCTCCAAGAATATACTCCACTCTTACTCCCTCACTCTTATGCCTCCCTCGAAATAACAAGATAAACACAAATCATATTTATCAACAAGGTGGACATCCCAACCCAAATCCCTCCTAAAATACCCAATAACATTTCTCTTATGCCTCCCACAAGTTTTACCCCATTTCCATTTCTCCCACAACCTAAGGATCAAATCTATTTCCCACAATCATAAGCAATACAACAACCATCATCCACACATATGAGTACAACAAATAACAAAGTAAATACAAGAGTGAAGATCTACCTTACAAATGAAGAGGATCAAAGCACAAAACAAGTTCCAAGCCTTCCAAAATCCTAAGCAAGCACCATCCATTCCAAGCTCAAACACCATTCTCAAGCAAGCTCCAAATTTCAAACATTCCCCAAAAATAAAGGAGTAAGTAACCCCCAAATCCTCACACAAAATGAAATAAATAGAAAGAGGGAGAGAGGGGGTGATGTGGCTCCATGTAGGATGCCACATCATCACTCCTCCAACCCACATCACCAAGGTCAAACCCAAACCCCAAAGCATAATAAATTGGTGGTTGGGGAAAAGACCACCCTCTTACACACTCAACCCAACCCACACCCCTAAAGGAAAAAATTAAATACCCATGTAAGAAAAGTGCACATAATTGCTCTTTTCCTCCATAAAAACACAAAATAGGACCTAAAATAAGTCCCTCACATCATAGGCCTAGTGGGTGGGTCACTTTAAGAGGTGTGGGACAAGCTTAACTTGTCCCACAAGTCACCAAAATGGCCTAGAAGGTCAAAATCCGAATTTCACATGAGAGATTGAGTACACACTACTTCAACAATTTAATTCATTCTCATCCAATACACATATTAAAGCTACCAACTCACATTTATCCCCCTTTGTCACATCCTAATTAACACTAGTTAAACAATTTTAATTAACTTAAGAGGGTGTTAAACAACAATAATAAAGTGACTCCACATACTAATAAAAATACAAAACTTCATGCAAATATCAACAAGACAAAATCACAAACTTACCCAAGATCACTTATTGAGGTCACCCCCATGGGGACCTCGAAAAAAAATCAACAATACATATACGAATACACTGAGTTGCCATGGTGACCTTTTGCCAATACCCCACATTCCTTCGTTGTTGGTCTCCTATCCCCATAGTTTTTGTGTTATAATTTCCTCTGAAAATCCAACGATACCTTTACGGCCTCATGGCCATATTAATGACGTCGAAATAATAAAATACATGCATGTATACATAACAATTTACATCATCGAATATCATAATTAAACCAATGTTAGAATCAAGTAATTCACCAATTTGTTCAATTTTCTAACATTTTGATCTTACAAAATCATCAATTTGTACTAAGATCATAACATCAACAATCATCCGAATATCCATAAATCACGTTGATATGACATTACAGATAGTACCGGTTAGAACATGAATATTGATATATGAATCGGACATATTAAATTCATCGCGATAGTCACATCATGTCACAAGTCTAACACATTTTATGCTTTGTACATCAAATAAGTAAGACAAGTGTATCGATTCCCATCTAAGCGATGTCCATGTCTAATATGGTATCAAAGTCAGGGGTCGATACGAGTGAGAAGAGACATAACAATATACAAATAGTAACGATATCACAATCATTACGCAAAAGGTAACTATTCTAGATCATCATCATCATATCCTTAAATTCCCATCGAGGTCCACAATACGACATAGAATCAGGTAATAATAATAGCAAAACAAAATAGAAATCACGGTGTCCACACCTTTTTATTTACATGCTAACTAGAACACACTGTGATCATGTTTACGATTATAATTAATTTGGAAAAGATACTCATGGTTCCTTTAGTGTTGAAGGGATGTGGCATTCTGATAACCACATGGAGTTTGACATGAAGTTCATGCTCATTGAATCACAAGCACGGTGTTTTTCGAGGTTAGTCAAACTCAAGAACTTCATTTTTATTATCTATTGTGTACCTCAATTTATTTACATGAAGTTATGGGTTTTCACGGCTATAAGTGTAGATGCGAAAGGCTACAACGAATCTAAATATATCAAGATGTGACACAAGTGAAGGTGAATTGACACAAAATATCTAAAATCACACTAGTCATAGGTCTTAAACTATACATAACATATAAAGCGCGTAGTACACTCATGTACTTGTGTGGTTCGGTCTCTTTGCATTCATGAAGGAAATGAATTATGGATACATCCTACGATCTATACACATTATAAATTTATCGATGACATAGTTAAAAGTCAATTTAAACAAGGTAAGTCATCTCTCGATCCATAATTGCACTCTAAATTATTTTATCAATTTATCATGCTTACGATGCCCTATTTTCTATTATGTAATGTGATTTGATTGATTTATTTCCTATATTATTATTCAAATTTATTTATATTGATTAGATAAATCATATTATTTAATTAATTTAGGGTTGAAACATTCGGTGAACCCTTCACCTAATTTAGGTGTAGAATTCCTATCCTAGCTAGGAAATTTTTTGTAAACCCTATTGGCCCTAAGGTTTCCCCTCTCTCACTCATTGCATACTATTTCTTGTAGGGCTATCTTTCCTTTGTATAGTTATGGATTTTGATAGGTATCTTACTTCCCAAAATCATAGGGGATAATATTCCTTTAATTAGTTATATTCCCTTATGATCTCACAGAAATTATATATCCACATCACACTTTGGTGTTGTTTATGATGCGAGTTTACAACTTGATGTTGTCCTCGTAGTTACCCAATCAAAGTCAAGATCAAAACAATCTATCACCCACCCATTGAGCGAACTCTCATTATTTTGATTTATATCAAACTATTATTGGGATTGATGAGTATGTTACCTCCCAACCTCGGCTAAAGATGACTAATACCTCTCTTGCCATAGAGATTTTATTTGTCTTTTTTAAGTATTTGAGCTAGCCCTACCCAATACACATGAGACTTGTTATGATGATTCTTGAATGTGTGAATGATTATCTTGATGATTATAATAATAATTATGATGATACTCCTCCCTCGACCATATTTCTAATATTAAAAATGTGCATGATTATAATATTGTAGAAATCACTAGTGACTTAGTACCTAAATATTGTGAATGGTATTCTCTCTCTTCTCCTACTCTTGATACAACTAATGATGAAAGTGATCACTCTTATGATGATGATGGCATTTCACATGATTGACATATTCCACCACTAAATGTAATAATTAATGATGTTTCTTTATCCTCTAATAATGACATGGAAATGGATAATGATGATGAATGTATAAATTAATGTTCTCTCCTTCTTATCCTATAGATGATAATACAAATACAATAATCTTGATACTTATATATGTGTTTCTTCTCTTCATGAATGGAACAATGATATTTCTCCTTGTGTCTCTTCCCTTCTTACAACCAATAATTTGTAAAATGCTAGTGTTCCTTGTATGCATCTTGTAGGAATGTAATATGTTAATGAAAATCCTTATATACCTCTTATGGTTTTGGAACCAATATTACTCCTTCTACTAGTCTTATTTCAAAATAATAAATTTTCCTAATGATGATGTCTCTTTAGGTCCACCATGTGAGGAAAAACATATAGTTCATAATACTCCACCTTTAGTTAATGCTAATGTTCCTATTTATGATGAGTTACCTCATACTTCCTTTAAACAAAATAGTGTTCTTATTATGTATAATTTTATTGGGAAAGTGCAAACTCTCAATGGAACTTTTAAAAACTATGTTATCCCTCCTCCCAATATTATCTCCTTGATGCATGTCATCTTATAATACAAGGTGCATTCTCTATGCTAAAAGATTAAATCATATAGTGCTTGGATTGATTCGATGCTATATCGACAACCCTATAAAACAAAATATTCCAATCTTATTTTTCTATATATTTTAGCATGGATAAATTTTAATTTTTTGATGGGAATTATGATCCTTACCTTTACCTTCATAATTAGAGACTTGTTATGTTTTGTTATAACAATGATGAGCTACTTTACTAAAATATTTCCTGAAATTTTCATAGGTAATGTGGCGTATTGGCTTAATCATCTCCCTAGTGGATATTTTAGTACCTTTTTAGAACTTGAAAAATATTTTCTTATATGCTTTATTGAAAATAAAGCCTTAGAGTTACTTACGAGCATTTTGTGACCTTGCATAAAGGAAAAAATGAGCTAATTTTTTTATTATATTCTATGATTTAATGCAATTTTGTAACAATAAATATATAAGCCAACTAATTTAGAAATGTAATATATATCTTTTTTTGTGGCCTTGATTTTCCTCTTAAAGGGATATTTTTGTATGACACGTGAATCTTTCACATTACTTTACCTTTGTGTGAAAGATTTGGAGTGAAAACTTGTCCCCCACATGTCTTCACACCTTCACATGATTATATCCCTAATCCCTCCATGGAACAAGATTCTAATGTTATGAGTGACTCATCTTCTACTTGGGACAATTAAAGGTTCTATATTGTAGAATCATTTCCTATCATATTACTCCTAGACCTAAATCCCTTATACGACCTCCTCTTACCCCTAAGAAAAAATCATTACACTTTGATAAATATATTTACCATCAAACGATACATTTCTCGGGTTACTTAATAATTATGGTTTGATCACCATCTAATGACCATCACCCTCCTCATTGGATTGAGTGTGAAGAAGACCAAACTTTTGTTTATTTCCACTACATTAATGGACATCACGACAATGACTTCTATGCATTGGATCATAAACTTAATTTTCTTGAAGAAAAATCCATTATCTCTTTTGATATACTATATTTTTATAGATCCTTTTATCCTCCTCCAGGCGTAGATATGTAGAGGCTACGATCATGCATGATGGTCGACCACTTGGATGTACTAGTTTCTATGTCACATATGAGAGATTTTTAGTAGAGATCCTACTAATAAACCATCAAAATGCCTAAATGAAAATGGTTTACAAAATAAAAGAAAATTTTATACAATATAATAGACTCGATAATGTCTGATTGCATATGTGTGACAAGCCCAAAAATGGCCCATTTTATACAAGATTTGACATTATTTTCCTTGCATATATAAAGTGGATCTAAGTGTAATTTCTGAACTTATGGTTTATTTAGGATAAAATAGAGAGTATATATCATGGTTATTTCTTTAGAATTCATTGTTATCTTTTTGTTAGCTATTTCTAATTATTATTGGGAAAATATGTTAATTTGTGCATATGCAGTCCATACTTTGTTATAATTGTTGAATAAGACATTTTGAGAACTAAGCATTGACTCTGATCAGACTTTGAGGATCTTCAAAATATCTCATATCAAATCCATATATTATTACTTCATCAACGCATTAACTCTAGAGGTTCCTTCACTATCTTGGAAAATTTCAACAATTCTATGAGTGGCTCTTTAGTACAAGTTTGGGAAATGTGACAAAAGTTATCAAGAATATATCAAACCCAAATATGATTATATATTCAAATTCCTCTCAAAAAATTATGCAATTTAAAAAAATCATCTTGATTCGAGTTCATATGCAAAATTTATATTCGTTTTAGTATGGCTTTAGAGTTTACCATGTTTGTTTTGGAGTCTAACATATTTTCTTCAGGACTTTAACCTTTTGCTATAACTTATCCAAACAAGTCAAATGGATATTCTAAGAGAGTTTTTCTCATAAAAATTATTTGAACAAAAATATCCTTCCATTTTTTATAGATTTTATCATTTGAAATAAATCACATTTCATTTAAAGTCTACCATGTTTTCTTTGAGTCTAACCTATTTGCTTGAGTCTAACCTTTTATTATAAATTATTCTAGAAAATTCAAATGGATATTTTGAGAGAGGTTTTTCTCATAATAATGAGTTTAACAAAAACCTCCTTCTGTTTTTCTACATATTTTACCATTTGAAAGAAATTTGACTTTTGTTTGAGTCGACCACCTAGCTTCGGAGAGTCTGTGACTAGCTACAAATTCTTACATAACTTAATCTAGAAAGTTAAAATGGATATTATTGCGAGTTTTTTTCTCATACAAATTAGTTAATAAAAACCTCCTTCCATTTTTCTACAACTTTCACCATTTGGAATAAATTTGACTTTTACTATGTGGCAGTCTGAGAAAAAGTGTATCAGATCAGCACCAAAAGTTGTATAATTAGAGAACAAAGGTCAAAGGGAAAATATGAGAGAGGTTTTTGTCATAAAAATGTTTTGAACAAAAACCTCCTACCTATTTTCTACATCTATCATCATTTGCGAAAAAATGGGTTTTAGTATAGTTGGAGTCACATTCAACTATTGATCTATTTATTGGGTCAATATTTATTTTCACAATAAAATGAGAGAATCAAATCATTAGGATAGATTCTCTCTACCAAATAAGAAGGAGAATATTTGTGAGAAATTCTTTTCATAATGAGATTTTGATTCCAATAATACATCTCTCTCCATATTTTAGGGATTGAGATCTTAGTTGGTAGGATTGGAATAATTCAAAGATAGAGATGTATGCCCCAAAATAAGGAGTGGGTTGGAAGCATGCAATTATAAATGAAACCTCCCACACCTTTTAATGTAATTTTTTTATTTTTATTAATTCATTACGAGGTTCCATTCCATTTGTAAATAAGTGTTGATTAAAATCCTCTTAGAGAATGAGTGGCCACTCATTCCAAGGAAGATGGATATGTATGTTTATTTTTGTTTTTATTTTGTAATTATATTTTTGTTATATTTTTATTTGTACCATGTAATTATTACTTTGGTGTATAATTTTTGTAAACCTACTGAAGTGTATTTTGTGTTTATCCTTTCTTTCCATTTCAAAATTTTCTCTTTTTTATAAGTTTTATTTCCTTCTTACGATGTACAATTTAAATTTCTGCAATATGTGTTTCATTTGCATGTAAGTGTGTTTTCCTTTCATGAAAAGTGAACTTTAATTTCATGCAAGTTTGACATTTAATTTCTGCAAAGTGTGTTTCTAATTCCTGTAAGTGTGCTTTTAATTCATGCAAGTGTGGATTTTGGGTAGTGGGGATCGTTGCAAAATATATATTTCTCTATTACATACTACCATGAACACCAGCCACTGGATTGACATTTTTTAACGTGGAGTATTGACAGCCATCATCAATGTGTTGCTAAAAACTCCATATATACAATCCATTAATAGGCCAAAAATAATCAACAAGGGTGCATATTTGGAGGTTGGGGTAACCAAACATCCTTTGTTTGGTTAGGTTATTCATTATGACACATGGTTGGTATTAATCACACTACTCTATCAATTATTATCAATATTAATCATATTTCATGCCATAACAATAAAATATTATACAAAAATCAACATCAATACGAAACCAATTCACTCACATCTAATTCCATACAAATATAAACACCAATGTCGATCAAATATAATCACATCAAGTAAAATATAAACAACACACATATTCTTAATACGATTTCAACACATGAGAAAAAAATATTTTAATCAAAATCCTTCTATCTATATGTATAATTTCCAAATCAAGAATTATATATAATCGGGTTCATTCCCTTCTGACCAACTATACATCATCATTATGTTCCTCATTTTCACTAGATACATCTACGGGAGCTCGAGAACTTGAGGCCTCCTAACATCTCTCTTTCCTCAAGAATGTGACCACAATCTATACTTTCTTAATCACTCCTGCGAATGTCCCTATCTTAGTCATAACTTCGACATATTGTGCACGAATGAGAATCAATCTCACTCTTAGGAAATGGGAAAGATTTGTTCTGGGTGGAGGATTATGCCTTTTTACTAGCTCTATGTGAATGTTTTCCCTCTATATTTTCAACACTATGCATGTGGTAGCTTTCATTACCACATAATTGAACAAATATGTGAACTCACCCACAAAATTATTAACATGCTCTAGAATTCCACTTTGAACACTACACATATTGTGAGTCAACATACACACTAATATATCCAAAATGGTAGTCTCTTAAGGATCACACTGTAATAACAAATCACACTCCCATATTAACTTTTGATAAAATAAACATAATTTAATTCAAACATCTATTTATCAAATCAACAATTCTTAAATCGTCAATTACGTATAGTGTGATATTGATGTCACTATGATGTCACCTTTGGGGGAATCTAATCCTGAGTGCCCCATCCTCTCCTTCTAGCGGGAAATGGATCTCCCCCTCCTCCTATAGGTGAAACATCACCTCCTAGACCTCATAATTTAATGGGAAATAGTAAAATCCATCGGTATCCACCCACCACTATATATATGATACCTTGCACCCAATGCCATCTATCTCACCCATCTCCACTATTGGATCCACATTATCTTTGGTTTGGGGAAATAGTTAAGACCAGTTAATATTGGTTAAATCACCTCTTAATGCTACATGTAGATACCTCCTCCATTGATATGACTTTAGGGGCACATTGTATACCACTTAATTTTTTGTAACAAGATCATATTGAGTCTTGCTCTCCCTTCTTGGGAAATCACTATTATAAACAAATGTTCCTCCTTACACATTGAAAAATCCATGACATACTTTTCCCACCCATGAAAATGTCTTTTATGCCTCCACACCATCCCTCATGGGGAAAAACATTTAAATATGGATTTATAAGACATATATTATCTAGACCATGCCTCCTCGACAATATCCATCATGTTACGAATATATTAAGATGGTAAAAATTGTTCCATGGTCCCAAATCAAATACACAACCATTATATGCTTAAAATAAAACACATGATAATTTCATAGTTTCTACACCACCTCCATGGTTGTCTAATATAAATATATAAAATTCCATGTATATGTAGGCCAACAACATTTCTCACTCCATCTTCCTCTATCGATCGAAAAATCTCCCACATATTATATGAGATGAACAATCCACCTACATATAAGGCCACAAAATATGATAGTAACACATTGGTACATTTTTTAAATTTTAGAGTATCTTCTATCATAATCAAGCTAAGTCATATGAATGGATCTACAATATCACTTGAACCCAAAAAAATCCAGTTCCTTGTGCATCTCAAATGGTACATCTTCTAGGAATATCTAAAAACCTCACCAACTATATGTAATCTCAAAATATAGTACACATCCTCTAAGGTCCTAGTCATCTCCCCTATTAGGAGTGAGAATATACACGTGATGGAATTCCACCACTTACACAATCTGATAATCAAGTGCATATTTGAGGAACCTCCCCCAATTTAGCCACATGCCACAATATGGACCTATCATGTAGACATCTATAATTACGCCCAAGCAATTTAAATACTTAAATTGCGTTAATTATCTCCTTTTCCACAAATAGACGACATATCGTCAAAAGCACACATATGCCCTCTAATTTTCATCAATTAATTACAATACGCTAATTGATTAAATCGCTACCTAAACTGACCTAATTAACGACCTTAGATTAATTATCGCTTCCTCTATCATGATTAATTAATTATTATTAATTAATTAGTCTTCCCCTTTATTTAAACTAGTAAATCAATATTAAATTGATTTAATCCCTTTCTAATAGCACTTTGAATCGCACTAATATTCTTCTAAATGGCTTCTATAAGCTTACACTACCTATTAATTAATCACCTTTGATTAATTAAAATACCCCAACTCCATGACTTGCTAAACATGTATTAAACCCTTCTAAAGTAAGGTTACCTTTAATAAATCAACCTTATCCATTCTAATCATGTTTTCCTTTATCCCACATTTATGAGAATGTGTTGAATCCTTTGTCCTTTGGGCTATATAAAGAGCCCTCCACCTACCTTTTACTTAGACCTAAACTCCTTAGAGAGCAAATGCAAAGCATATAGCAAAGAGACTAAGAGCTTGCACCTTGTTTTCTTGAGAGTTCATCATCTTGAAGAGTTAAGCCTCTTTCTTAAAGTGCTTGGGTCATATGGGAGGTGTCGAAAAGGTCTTATAAGCCAACTTTGATTAGCCCCCATTCCTAGGTTCTTGGAACATTAAGGACAACTATTTTTGATAGCCATGGTACCTACCTAGGTTCCTTCATTTATATGTTGTTAGAGAATAGAGGATATTTAGGTGCTTAACATAGTTGATTTCATAGTTTTGTATTGATAATTGTTAGCATCTAACCCTTGATTAATTCTTATCATGATGGTGTTTATAATGTTGTTTAATTCTTGTTAATTAAGACTATTTAGGTGTTAGTCTTTGTTTACATTAGCATTAGTTTAAAAACAACACTTGCACACATTTGGCACGCTTGGTGGGACTTACTCCATTGTCCTTTGCACTTAATTTCAAGTTTTTGTAGTTAAGTTTCATTTTGGTTACTAACCCTCTTTTACACATGTTGATCTAACTTGTTTTGTTGAGTTTGCATGTGTTGAGTCTTCCTTGTAGGTATAAAGGAGGTGAAGTGCTGTCAAAATTGGAATTGATGGAAAAATTTCAAGATTTCTCCATGTTTTCATTTTTAGAGCTTACTTTTTCAACATTCTACATGCTTTAGTTTTATCAATTTCTTGAAAATTTTAAACTCTTGAGCATGTAGATTAGTGTTTGATAGTCTTGAGTCTTCTATTTACATATTAATGTGGTGGGTTTCTGTCCAAAATTAATATTGGTGAGAAAATTTCAAGATTTCATCATGTTTTCATTTTAGAGCTTACTTTTTCATCATTCTACATGCTAGTTTTGTCAATTTCTTGAAAATTTTAAATTCTTGAGCATGTATGTTAATGTTTGATAGCATTGAGTCTTCTATTCATATATTGATGTGATGGTTTGTTGTCAAAATTGAATCTTGGTTGGAAAAATTTGCCCATTTTGCAGATTAAGAGACATTTTTTTGACATTTTTGAGTGCATGTCAAGTGCATACCCGTGAGCATAAGAGCATATGCGTAACCCATCTTCCGAAGGCCATAACTTTTGCTCCCAAACTCGAAATGACTCCATTTTTTTGTATTGGAAAGGTATTGAAGTTAACTATGCAATGAAAACATAAATTTGGGATTTATACTTACAAAAATTATAAGTTTTTTGTTAGTTTAAAACTGGTCATTTTCTAACGTGTCTCTTGTGTTTGATGAATGTTGTATTTCCATGATTACTCGATTTAGACCAAAGCATGTGTATGCTCTTCTCTTGCACCTTTTATTGATCTTGAGAATCAAAAACAACTTTTATCTCTATCCTTTTTAACATTGGGATTAAACTTGGAAATTTGATTATTCATTTCTGCTTAAGGAATGAACCTTTTAAAAAACATTTTTCAATGGTCCTTTGATTTGAAGTTTTCCATTTCTATATAGTTGGGATAAATTTTGTGTATGATCTTATCTTGCACCTTAGAGTGATCTTGAGAATCAAAAGCAACTTTATTCTTCATTAAATATAACATTTGGTAAATTGGAAACTTCATCTTTCACTTTTGGTTTAAGGGAATGAACATTTATCAAAAGATTTTTATATGGTTCATTGATTGCAAAGTTTTTCTTTACTTTTTAGTTGGATTATTTGTTGTGTATGCTCTTCTCTTGCATCCTTGGATGATCTTGAGAATCAAAAGAAACTCTTAATCCTCTTTTAAATAATGTGATTTTTTGGAGAAATACTAGCTTGAGCGGGACCTAAAAACACTTGTCGAGGAAAGGAGCGAATCAAAACGAAGTCAAAAACTACTAATACGGTTGTTATACATGTTGCCAAAAAGGTTTTCAACCAAACTACACCTAATTAAACAAGATAAAAATAACAACATATTCAAAACACTTTGTATTGCAGGTTTTGGAAAAGGGTACGTCCCTCTCCGCTCAACTGGAACATAACCCCTTTGGCATAACGCCTTAAGCTACAACAATGGGGGTGGTTCGGAACCCTAAAGTATTCCACGTAGAGGGAACCTTGTGGATGAAGCGGGAAGTTCTCCGTACTACCTACTTGACTAGTGATTCCTTTGTGAGATAGCGTTATAGGTTGTCCGTTGTGGCGACCCCAGTGATAGTACATGTAGATGCACTAGTTGCCTACTGTTCTTGAAGGGGGTAAAGTAAAGCCGAGATACTCCCAAACTAGTCAGTGTGACTTTTTGGGTAAATCGCGCTCGCTTGTGGCAACTTTGTAACACCTAGGGCAAGAGAACCACCTAGGAGAATATACTTTGGCCAGGAGCCCACTTTGACCATTTTAAAATAGTGTTGAGTTGTGAACCTTCTTTTTGAGAAACGTGTGACGTATTACTTCGTAAAATTGGCTAAGTCCTGCTCAAGACCACCTTTATTCCTGTTGGAACAATTATACGCGGAAGATAACGCGGATCGGCGAAAAGCCTCAGGCGGCCCAAGCAGAAAAAAGGGACATGGGACAAATGGGCGCGCGAAATGCCGAATCGGCGAAAGAAAGAAAATTTGTCCAAGTCGCTTTCAAGGGAGCAAGGATCGGAGACGAGGGCGCTGCCGGCGGAGGAGGCCCAGAGCAAAGGGACATTTGGGACAAATGGAGCGCAAAATGCCCAGGGAGAAGCAGAAAGAAAAAGGGACCAAGTCCTTTCCGGACAAGCTGATAGGAAAGGATGGCGAGATCAGATCACATGTCACGGGAGGGGACGCGAAGCCCATTTCGGGCGGATCGGAGGAAATCCTTTGGGACATCTAGGACAAAAGGGCGTGGTGGACAAAATCACGAGGCCCGTGACAAATCATAGTATGACACGTGTCGAGGAAAAAGGTCAAAAAGTCAAAGGCGAGTTTTTGAGCAGCCGAACCCGATGAAATAGTGCCACGTGTCCAAGTTTAAGGGCCTGAAAAAAGCCCGTGGAAGGTGGAGAGAGAAATTACTCGGCGAATCGGGGCACATGCCACGTGTCGTCCGGATGGCGAGCGCGGGAAAAGATTTTAAAACTTTTTCTTTTTTTTTTGTGCCTAAATCTTGAGACCTTCGTATCTTTCGATCCAGCTCGGATTTGCACGTTCTTTATATCAGCGGAAAGATGTTGAAATTCTCTACATGATTACAGGATCAATCTCACATTTTGGTGTAGTTTGGAGGAGAAAATTAAGAAAACGTCTCGCAGCGTGGTGATAGACAAAGTAATGCTTGAATGACCAACTTTAATGCGGCGGACACTCATCGCCGCTCTGTTAGACAGCCGCCGTTTTTTGCTAGGATCCACCACTTCTGTCATAATGAGATGATTTTAAATGCTTTGCCAAGAAGTGGTTGGGGGATTGGATTTCCTCTCTCTTCCCTCTCTCATTTCTTGATATATATTGTAAAGAGGAGCTCCTTTAAGGGTCGGACATTTTTGTTTTGCATCCTCCCTTCTTCCCTCGCTTGCAGAGAAATTGTGGAGCTTTGAGCCTCCCATATGGGTTGTAATGCCGAGTCTTTTTGCCTCTTGGCCCTTTGCTGATATCTTGTATCGACTCTTGAGCAATAATATATGTGTTGTGATTGACTCTCGACCCTCTCATGTATTCATTGCTTTGTCATTTTGATCTCTTATTGCGGTTTGGTTACACATGCATGGTGTTTGTATTGCATCTATGTGAGTGCATGTTAAATTTGCAAAACAGTGTCTAACATTCCTCGGTGCATCACCTTTGTAGTTTAGGTTTTATTCTATGCATTTTCTTACCCTGTCTCCTTGGCAAGTTAGATTAGGTTTTAGCAAACCCTCTGCATTTTTGTGTGCATCTGAACAGAGGAATAGGAACCAGACCTTCTCTGGAGAATCTTTTCTCATCTTTACAAGTCCCACGCTTGGAGAAAGGATTCCATGTTGTGCAATCACTTTTGGATGCAACATCAACCTAGAAGCCTGATTTGCATCCAGGGGTGTTGTGAGTCTGCAACAACAGTTTTGGCACGCCCGGTGGGACTTAGAGGTCTCATTTTTATTGCAGCAAAGTTGATATGCATCTGCTGCAGTTTTCTTGCTTATAAGAGCTATTATTTGCATATCTGGCGACTCCAAGGGGAAGAATCAACTGGTTTCAGCAGTGCAGGCCTGAAAACTCATGAGAAGAATCACCACAAGGTCAAGAGTTGGAGAAGAAGAAGTGTTGTTTGAATACTGCGGTTATCTCGAAGAAGGCAAAGAGGAAGAAGGATTCAAGGTCTCCATCTCCACCAAATAGAACTCTCTCAACTCCTCCACACAGATAGGCCTTTCATTCGGTATCTGAGGTTTTAAGACCGATTAGAATGGCTCGAGAACAATCCCTACGTCAACTTCACGAGGGCCCCACTTGCTCTCATGCACGACATCCGGTTCTATTGCGGCCTTGAAGAACATTCCCTACTTCACTTCAGGAGAAAATCAGACTACTCCGGGTGATCATGTTAAAGATATTGCTAACCTTTGTGCGATCCATGAAATCAATGAAATGCAAGTGGTTTGTCAAATTCTTGGCATCTTCCTTGAGGGTAAAGCATTCTGATGGTTTAGGAGCCTTGGAGTGGTTCTATCACAAAGCTGGAATCAGGTGTGTATTGCACTTCACGAGCGATTTGGAGAGAAGGAGACAACTTGTCTCTTTTGGAGCAGGTGACAACTATCAAGAGAGCCCCCAATGAGCGGTGGCCGACTTGACTTCAGATTTCAAAGGTCTTGGGATAGGATTCCGGTGGCGGTCGGGCCAACGAGCGAAAGGTGCTTTTCTATATTACCTTAAAGCTTTGAATTCGATATTTCTATGTTAATTCGAGTCCATGGGAGGCACAACAATCCCTATGGCTTATAGCATTGCCATTAGAGCAAAACTGTCTTATTCAAGTGGTAAAGCGGCTCCTAGGCCTCCCATGCCCTTGTATCCAAACTTAGAAAATCCAAGCACTAGTCAAGCACCCACTTTGGCTCTGTTCCCACTCCTAGAAATCGAGTTCAAGTGAAGCTTCCACTTCATCTCAAGTGCTTGAATGAACTCCGAGAGGTCATGAAACGATTCTGAAAATTTGGGAAATGAGTGGTTACTATTAAGAGGCAACAAGCCCAAGGTTTGAGACCTTCTATCGACCTCAAGCTCGGCCTAATAGGCAGCCATACCAACCACAAAGACCACCTAATCCGGTTGCAATGTGAATCAAACAAGGCCTCCCTCTAATAGACCATTCCAGCCCTATAATCCAAATGCTATATCTGCCTCTAAGGCATTAGTGCCACACGAGAACAACATTGCTCGGGAATATGGTGGTGCTTTCCATGCAGCGAGCCTCATAACCAATCCATGTGTTTGATGGTGCTCTCGATCAAGCCTTGATGGTGACAACTCTTTTGTGTGGAGGCGAGGCGATCGAGAAGCAGATCAACAACAAGAAACATTCCAACAACAATCAGCCCCAAATGACACCACGTTGGTGAGGCTAGCAAGCGAAGATTTACGTGGCATGAATCAGCGGTTTCTCAGGTGTCGCAGCCAACACAAGGTCGAAGAGGAGAAATTTGGGTGAAGAACAGCCATTAGCCCCGGCCATCCACCACCTTCCACGGCTCCACAAATGATTGTGCAAGCGAGTCGATTTGAAATACACAGGGCAGCCAGAAACAGCCCCTAGGCCACTCAAATGCCCATTGTTGCTGCCCGTACAAGGAGTAAGTGTACAAACCAAGGGACAACAAAGGATACTTCATCCCGTTCGGTATCATTGAGCAGGATGAAGAAGACTAACGTCGATATATCAATGTAGGAATCCCTATCCATCCCGGAGACAAAGAGATCTGCTGCAAGCTGCCATGAAGGATTGGACAACTTGAATCAGCGAGTTCGAGATGCGAGACAAAGTGCTTCAAATGCTTTGCCCGGCTGAAGGAAGCCATGGAGAAGCAACAAGGTAAAATGTTGAAGCCCCCTCCTTTACATGTTTCATTAATCATTGGGGATAAACTAGTACACAATTGCATGATTGATTCGGGGCAAGTAGCTCGGTGATGCCCAAGCGAAATAGGCTGATCATTTGGGTCTCAATATGAAGTAATATCTAAAGGGTAGTGCGATTGGATGGGACAGCAATAGCAATGATTGGAGTGATTAAAAACTTGAGTCTTACCTTGCATGCATGTCGAATGTTGTTGTCTTCAAGATATATCAATCATAGACCTTCCACCACTCTTTGCCCTTTGCTTGTCGAGGACTTCACTGACCAAGATTGGGGGTATTTGTCTGTGATTGGTCTCACATGTTTGTTTAGAACAAGGTATGGAACTAAGGCTACTGATTAGGAGTGCGAACCTGTTGCAAACTTCCATATTGAGCCTTACACTCCTAGTCGATTAATGCGAATTGCTCGGCATTTGATCAAGAAGATCACCTAAATGCTTGATGAGTGACACCAGGTTGGAAGTATCCGGACCTAACTCTCGATGAATGGGCAAACAAGATACATGCTTTTGATCCTATCGAAAGTAGAAGAATCGAGTGAGGAGTCTATTGTATACAGAAGAAAATCAACTTTGTTCCTAGCATCACCAAGCCAAGCCATAATGATGACAATGAGGTATGGCGGCTGTTTTTTGACGGATCAAGGAGTAGGCAAGGTGCAGGAGGTGGAGCCATGCTTGTTTCACCTCAGGCATCAAATATTATTCACTTTTCGTTTCAGTTTTCTTGTTCAAACAACACAGCTGAATATGAGGCCTTGATTCATGGACTTCATTGGGCTAGGAAAAAGGGATAAATAACTTGCAGGTGTTCGGGGATAGCGAGCTAATCATCAACCAAGTTAGAGGACAACATCTTTATGAAGAGCGACTTGCTGAGGAGCTACAAGAATAGGGTATGGGACCTCATTGAAGATTTCGAAGCTTTCAACATTGTGTCCATACCCAGGAAGAAAAATGAAGCCGCGGATAGGCTCGCAGCAGTTGGAGCAACGTTTGATGTGGTTGACAACATCAAAAGGGAAAAAACACAGCCACATATCCATGTGATTGTGAGAGGCAGCGATTCAGAGATAATAACACAAGCTGGCAGGTGTTTGAGAACGATCAACAGATCGTCAATTTTCTACAGGAAGAGGCTGAATTCTCAGCTAGAAATCAGGACAGATTAGAGCAGCAGTATGGGGATCAAGTAGTGCAGCTGCGGACAAACAAGCTTCCTAAGGGTTTAGTAACATTGGAGTCTATCTTGACCCTAACGACCGATTCCGTAAGGAAAAGGCTAACATCTGGAGTCAAGAGAGAAGATTGAGCCAATTACAGTTGGGGAAGGCAAAATACTTCAAATTGGTAAAGTGGCCCTTGAGCGAAGAGAAATCAGATTTCATACGGCTTTGCCAGAATTTCCAGATGTCTTCGCTTGGAGCTATGAAGACTTGAGAGGATTGATCCAAAGTTGGCACAACATACCATAGAATTGGATCCGGATGCTAAACCCATCGGGCGAAGCGAGACACATCGGTCGGCCCTCACATTGAGCCTCTAATGAAGAAAGAGCTTAACAAGCTAATAGAGGCAAGCATTATATTCCCGATCAAGCACTCAAGTGGGTTGCAAACTTGGTTCGGTCGGGAAGAAGAGCGGAGAAATCGGGTTGTGTGTAGATTTCGGGACCTCAATAGGGCATCTCTCAAAGACCATTACCCACTTCCTTGATGGAACAAATATTGCAAGTAGTATCCGGTTCGGAGAGATTCTCTCTCTAGATGGCTACTCGGGGTATAATCGGGTGATGGTGAAAGAAGATGACCAATTCAAGATGGCTTTCACCACGAATGGGGGACCTATGCCTCTGAAGATGCCATTTGGACTATCAATCTTGGAGCCACCTTCGAAGGGCAATGGATATGGCATTTAAGGGGTTGATCAACAAAATAGTTACGATATATCTTGGCGACATCAACTTGTATTCTCAAAAAATGCGGCGGATCACCTCTGTCATTTGAGGCAAGTATTTGAGAGATGTAGAAGATTTGGGGTATCATTGAATCCCAAAAGTGCATATTCTTGGCTCACGAGGGAAAACTTCTAGGCCATATTGTTTTGAAAGGAAGGGTTGACGATTGACCCGAGCGGGTTGAAGCAATTCAAGCATTGCCATTGCGAGTCACGAAAGGCTCTTGAAGCTTCTTGGGAAGGATCAATTTTGTCATGAGTTTGTTCCAAACTTTGCGGCTCTCGTAAAGCCAATAACGTTGATGTTAAAGAAGAGCATGGCATTTAAGTGGACATCTGAAGGCAAGGCAAGTTTTGAGGCAATAAAAGAGGCTATATCTCAAGCCCCAACTCTCGTCGATCCAGGACTTCTCCAAGGACTTCGTCTTTATATGCCTTCGGTGGTGGAGACACAATTTCTGCAATCCTGGCACAACAAAACAAAGAAGGATTAGAACAACCAATTGCTTTCTTCATCAAGGCTTGGAGGAATACGAAACTAGATACTCTTTCATTGAAAAGCATGTACTTGCAGTGATCAGGAGTTTAAAGAAATTCAAGCACCTAGTCTCAAACAACAAGATCCATTATTGGTCTCTCATGCGGGAGTCAAGGACTTCCTTCTAAACAAGGATCTGAATGAGAAGCGTGCAGGGTGGATAACTCGTGTCATGGAATATGACATCGAGATCAAGGTCACCAAACTAGTACGTGGAAAGGGACTATGTGAGCAGCTAGCCTTGAGTCAACGAGTTGAAGCGGTGATGAAAAAGAGAGCTGTCTTGGTACTACGGGATGGCGAGAACATGAAAATGATGATGTGCCTACTCCTTGTTGGACTCGAAATATGATACACTTCCTACTGAGACGAGGACTATGCCCTCAGAAATGAGCAAAGCAAAGAGGAGATACTTGATTACAAGCCATTCCATATGTGCTTGTTGATGGTGTTTTGTTTAAGAAAGACATCAATGGGGTTACATTGAGTGCATTGGGATGGTCAAATTGAGAGGGTGTTACGAGATTTTCACGATGGAGATTACGGAGGACATTTTGCCCCACAGTAATGACTCTCAAGATAATAAAGGCGGGGTATTATTGGCCCACGGTGTTGATAGCTGCTATACATGGATAAGAAAGTGTAAGAAATGTGCACTCTTCACGGGCAAAGAAAGACTAGCGGCGCTTCCATTGCACCCAATCTTGGTTGACCAACCATTTACTGCATGGGGATTGGACTTCATCGGGGTCATCGGCCCAAACTCAAGCGAGGCCACAAGTGGATTCTCACGGCAGCGGACTACTTCACCAAGTGGTGAAGCGGTAGCGCTCGAAAGAGGCAAGCGAGTCTAATATACTAGAATTTTATGAAGGAATAGTGACCGGTTCGGTGTGCGGCCACTTTATCATATCAGACAATGCATTGGCATTCGTAGGTTCGAAGATTACGAGAATGGGCTGTCATCGAGAATGGAATCTACTTGAGCACCTCTTCCAGTATTACCCACGGGGTAATGGACGGCGAGAGTCCACGAACAAAAATTTGCTAAGAATCATTAGGAGAACTCTTGATGAGAATCAAAGGTCTTGGCATACCAAGCTGAAATCAGCCTTATGGGGTGATAGGATCACTCCCAAAAAGATCCACGGGTAACTCTCCATTCGAGGCTTGTACATGGAAGAGAGCGAATCTTGCCCATGTCATTAGAAGCTGCTGCATTGGAGTTCATGAAGCGATTGGAGTTGGTTGAGTTTGAACCCATGGAGGCGGGTATGCGAGTTGATGGAATTGGAAGAAATTAGAAACGTGCGGTTGAAACAATTGAGAAAGATCGAGGCCTTAGTGAAAAGATGGTTTGATAAGAAAGCGAAGCAAGGACCTTCGGGAAGGGGACTAGTTACGAAATGGGATGCGGAATCGGGCAAAACCGGAAGACATTCCAAGTTTGATGCCATTTGGAGTGGCCCCTACATGGTCATGGAATGTAAGAATAGCAATGCCTTCCAATTGTCTCATTGGACGGAGAAGAACTCGATTCCGGTCAAATGGAATCTATCTTAAACATTACTTCTTTGAAAAATAAAAGAGTTCACCCTTGTAAATATTAGCCTAGATTTCAATTCCTCTAAGTGCGTATGCACATTGTCTTGTTGTAGTTAGGTTTCAATTTCCCTAAGTGCTTTGGCGCAGGTTTTGTCGCTCCTAGATTGAGTTTTTACAGTTCAGCGTGCTCTCGTAGAGGAGTTGCGGCATCGGGCTCATTTCGAGTTATTGCTTATGACTCCATGCCCATGGATGGATCGCTAAAGGCCAGCGATCTTCTACCTAGCGGCGGGTGACCCCAAAAGTCACCAAATTGTTATCCAAATTTCACCCCGAGTTAATTTGATAACATGCATCGAGTTTTAGTTCAGCAAGTAGATTGATTCGGGAGAAAATCGTAAAATTGGCTAAGTCTGCTCAAGGCCACCTTTGGGGCCGGTTGGAACAATTATACGCGGAAGGCGCGGATCGGCCGAAAAGCCTCCGGGTGGCCCCAAACGAGAAAAGGGACATCTGGGACAAATGGACGAAAATGCCCGAATCGGCGAAAGAAAGAAAATTTGTCAAGTCCTTTCTGCGGGACAAGTGCGCGGAGGGCCTGAAGGCCAGACAAGAGTGCGAACTTCCAGGAGGGCCTGAAGGGCAAGCGAAGCCGGCCGGCAAGAAACTGGCCTGACAAGGACAAGTGGGAAAAGGCGACACGCCACCAGAGAAAAGGGGAGGAAGCCCATTTGGGATCATTACCCGGAAACCTTTGGGACATCAGGGACAAAAGGATGCGGTGGATGCGAAAATCCGGCGAGGCCGTGACAAATCACGACATGACACGTGTCGCGAGGAAAAGGTCCAAAAGTCAAAGGCGAGTTTTGAGCAGTCGAACCATGAAATAGTGCCACGTGTCCAAGTTTAAGGGGCCTGAGAAAAGCCAAAAAGCGGAAAAAGGTGGAGAGAGAGAATTACTCGGTGAATCGGGGCACTCACCACGTGTCGTCCAGGATGGCGAGTGCGGGAAAATTTTTAAAACTTTGTTGCTTTGTTTTGTGCCTAAATCTTGAGACCTTCGTATCTTTCGATCCAGGCTCGGATTTGCACGTTCTTTATATCAGCGGAAAGATGTTGAAATTCTCTACATGATTAAGGATCAATCTCATTTTGGTGTAGTTTGGAGGAGAAAATTAAGAAAACGTCTCGACGTGGTGATAGACAAAAGTAATGCTTGGCAAACCAACTTTAATGCGCGAGACACTCGCCGCTCTGTTAGACAGCCCACCATTTTGCTAGGATCCCGCTTCTTCATCATAATGAGATGATTTTAAATGCTACCAAGAAGTGGTTGGGGCAGATTCTGGATTTCCTCTCTCTTCCCTCTCTCATTTCTTGATATATATTGTAAAGAGGAGCTTTTTAAGGGGTCGGACATTCTTGTTTTGCATCCTCCCTTCTTCCCTCGCTTGCAGAGAGAAATTGTGGAGCTTTCAGCCTCCCATATGGGTTGTAATGCCGTCTTTTTGCCTCTTGGCCACTTTGCATATGCTTTATATCGACTCTTGAGCAATAATATATGTGTTGTGATTGACTCTCGACCCTCTCATGTATTCATTCTTTGTCATTTTGATCTCTTATTGCAGATTCTTATTGCATGGTTTGGTTACTATGTGGTCATGGTGTTTGTATTGCATCATCATGTGAGTTTTGTTCTATGTTAAATTTGCAAAAGAGTGTCTAACATTCCTCGGTGCATCACCTTTGTAGTTTTCCAGGTTTTATTCTATGCATTTTGTATTTACTTACGTCTTTTTCATTCCTTTGAACTTGGCATAAGTGGAGACATATTGTTAATCATCTGGGAGTGAAATTACTTTGAAACGTGGTCTAGAAAGTACTTCATTTGATTAAGTTTTGGTACCAAACAATTGTTTCATTGGTGACTTTATCACTCTATCACATTGGTATTCTCACACTGTTAATTTACTCTTAACACGTACATCTTGTGTTTCACTTAGGGGTAGTCATTGAATTTTGAACAAATCTACAACTTACCTTAGTGAAACTTATCACGAAAACATGGCTCCCAAGATGCGTCTAGGGTTAAAGAAACAAACATATGAGGAACAACAAGCGCAAGCTTGGGAAACCTCTAATAGAAACAAGGGTCAAACCCATTTATCGGACACAATCTAGGACCACTATTTTTACATAGAAAAGGAAACAGAAGAAATGGTTGACCATAGTGGAAATGAATTAGAGTCACCATGCGCGGACTTTGATTTTGACCCTACTCTACTAGATGAATTTCTTCTTAGAAACAAAGACAGAGTGTTGGCCGGGTCTTGAATTAGGGGCCAAATTGCCCATCGAGAAGGAACCAATACTACAAACAAATGACACTACTGAGGAAGAACGCCCCCTTATCAATATGGAAGATATTTTAACAGGTGGGCATGCTTCCACTTCTTACGTAGAAAATGATAAAGTGGTAGGGCATAGAATACCCCTCCTCAAAGTGCCACAAAGAAACAAAATAGAACTTGAGACAGAAGAAGAACCTCCACAGTACGAAGAGGAGGAACCTTTAGAAGAAGAGGCTATAAACCAAGCCACAATCCAACAACAAATCAGCAACCTAAGCCGACAACTTGCTTTGCTTACTTCCCATGTATAGAAGATGCAAACAGGAACATTCAAAAGGTAAGGCCTAAGGTTAAGATCAAGAACTCCATCGGAAAAACAAGGAGAAGAAGACATAGGGTACCATCGTGTTTACATCCCTACTTCTCCCACTAAAGAACAATTGCTTGCACAGGAAGTGCAATCTATGAAAGCGATGCTTGTGAGCTTACAAGAGAGCAATATAGGGAGCATCAGGAAATATCAATATGAAGAGTTGTGCCCCTATCCTTTTGACAAGACAATGACCCTTCAACCCTTTCCAAAGAAATTTGATATGCCAAAGTTCAACAAATACAAAGGAAAGGGAGACCCAAGAGATCATGTTAAAGATTTTTACATGGCATGTCAAGAGGTGTCTTATAGTGATAATTACCTTATCAAAATTTTTCCCAAGAGTCTTGGAGGTCAAGCATTGGAATGGTTTACATGCTTACCACGGGGATCAATTTCCACCTGGCCAGAATTAGCAGAAAGATTCATGCGTCACTTCTCGTATAACATAGAGAGTGATGTCACCATGGCAGACTTGTGAAACAACACCCAAATGAGACCTTCGCTAGCTTCCTCCAATGATGGAGAGGGATAGCCAGTCACTTCCCTTGTGCTTTCCTAAAAGTGCAAACAGTATCTTCCCCAATCTCAAAATATCAACCTCCAAATGCATTGTGTCCAAGGAGGTTATTGAAAAGGATTTAAGAAAAGGCTCTCATTGCCGGCAAAAAACCAATCTAAAAACAACCAAAGTGTCAATATTCCCAAGATCTTCAAAAAAAAAAAAGTGGTGGGAGATGGAATCACTAATTCCAAACGCGCGTTCAAATGTCCAAACTAGTCAACCTTTAAAGCCCCGACCAAGGGCCCAATTCAACCACCACCAAAACAACAAACATTCACCTCTCTCAATGAACCGTTGTCGGTCATACTAAAACACTTGGATACAGCCCACATGATGACCTATCCTGACAACAACCATTTTGACGACAACGCTCCCAAACCTTCATGGTATAAGGAGAATGAATATTGCGAAATGCATCACGTTAAAGGTCATAAAACAGAAAAATGTTTGTGACTTCACCACTATATTCAAGACCTCATTGACAACAAGGAGATAGAGGTGGATAACCCTGGCCACATGTAAACACCTAATGAGAAAATGGGGATTTATAAGGAACCATTCCCCAAGCATGATAAGTCGAAAAGGCAAAACCGGATCGGGAGAGTCATCCCAAACCTATAAAGCCATGAATTACTTGTATACCAAGAGAGATAACAATCATTACGATTCACTTATCAGATGTATTCACTCCCCTACTGACCGTGTCAACACTATCCAGATTAAGGGAAAGGACTACACTGCGGTAACAAGGCGCGCCCGCCTCGTAATTCTGGACCCCTCTCCGTCGACCCCGCATACTGGTAAGTATAACCTTTTAGAACAACTTGAGAAGATGTCCGCTAAGATTTCGATCTTAGACCTTCTCAAGATTTCCAATGTGCATAAGGACATCCTGTATCAAACTCTTCAGGGGTCGAGTGCCTTTAGAAGTTGATCCTACACACCTTCAAGCTGCGGTGGCAACCATTGCCCCAAGTGAGCATCTTACTTTCAACCATAGGGAGATCCCTACCACGAATCCTACACATAATCTTCCCTTGTACATCGAGGTAGTTGTCACCCGCAGGAAAATCAAATGGGTGCTTGTGGACAACAGATCGGGATTGAACATCTGCACGCTTAAGCTGGTCAAACAATTGGGACATACGGAGGAAGATCTTGAGTCCCATATTATTACTATCACCGCATACGACAACGCGGAAAGAGAGTCAGCAGGCACCATTATGCTACCCATGGAGGTGGGCCCCACTTGTCATCAGATAAAGTTTCACGTCCTAGACTTGGAACTTCCATATAATATGCTTCTAGGCCGACCATGGATTCATGCCATGCAGGCCATGCCATCAATGTTTCATCAATGCATCAAGTTGAAGCATGAGGGACATACGATCACAATACCAGGAGATTCAGAGCCCTTTGCTCATTGTAGAGCTCTCAATAGCTTTGCATGAAAGGGTACATATGCATGTCCCTCCGCAGATATAGTTGTTCCTCTTCAGTCTAAGGCTATGGAATCCCACGTGGATTCAGATTCACTTAGTTCTTGCGCTCATGGGGCATCTACTTCAACCTCTCCATTTGATTCATGGGAGATGAAAATCCTAGAATATGGTTGCGGGGAGTATAATGTACAACAAGTGCTCTGGTGTCAGATCTCTCTTTGTCACCCAAGACTAGAGGTCGACCCAACTACCGCTTTAAGAGACCTAGAGAAGAACACACTATTGGGTCATTCTGCTGGAGGCTTGTTAGCTGAGGAGAAGTTGCTTGATCCACCTACTACTTGGGTCCCTGAGGACACTCAACCATCCTATTACCAAACTCCAAAATATGAAAAATCTAGCAGAATGATGTACTCCATGGGCTACTAAGGCCTAGGATGTGGGAGGAATGAACAAGGACAAAGAGAACTAGTCCCTCTTCCACATTTCAAAATAGAAAGATACGACATTGGGATTCGTCCTTATGGAGCGCACCCCAACGATCAAGATGACTTGTTCTGAGTGTGAGGATAGTTTTGATTACCTAGACAGTGATATGATTCTTGTTGTAGCCAATATGAGGATCTAGCCTCCATGAACCTTTTTATGAATAACGTTGTCCTAACCATCACCCCCACTGAACCAACCCTTGACCTTGTATACCCTTCCCTTGTTGAATGGGACCAACAACGTCACATGCCACTAGATTTATTCGAGAATGATGAGGCTATTGCAGAGTTTATGGGCATAAGGGATACAATCCCCATTGGAGATCATAAGAAAGGTTTCTCTATCGACTTAGACACCTGCCTACTTTGGCGAGGAGGTTGAACTTCGTGGTCAACAAAAAATTTAAAGAAAAGTGAGGGCAAAAGTTCTAAAGAAAAGCCTCGGAAAAATTTGAAGTCCAAGTCACACAGTGAAAACCTCTTTGAGGCACTGGCTGACAAACAAATAAGAAAACCGAAGGACAAACAAAGTGACCACGCCAAGGATGAAAATCTCATGGAGACATCCTTGGATGAAGATCTCAACCTTCCTCCTGACCCTACGTGTATGGAGGATTTATCAAAATTGTTAGTCGAAGAAACCATTGATGTCAACATTGGTACTGAAGAAGATCCCAAGATAGTAAAATTGGGGCATCACTCTCAGCTAGAGAACAAAAGATGTTCACTATGTTGTTGCGAGAGTTCATTGATGTGTTTGCATGGTCTTACAAAGACATGCCCGGCCTAGATCCGACTTTGGTCATGCACAACCTAGTCGTGCACGTAGATGCCAAGCCTATCAAACAAAAACTCTAAAAGATGCATCCAAGAGTGGCCTTGTTGGTCAAGGAAGAGTTGGAAAGGTTGCTTGCAGCAGGATTCATCGACCAATTGACTATTCTAAATGGATATCGAACATTGTTCCTGTCTAGAAGAAACTTGTCGGATATCTGAATCTGTACAGATTTTAGAGACATCAATAAGGCTTTCCCTAAAGATGACTTTCCATTACCCAACATTGATATGATTGTTGACTCAACAATAGGATATGAAATGCTATCGCTCATGGATGGCTTTTCGGGTTATAATCAGATTAAAATCGCTGAGGAGGACCAACACAAAACAACTTTCACAACTCCTTGGGGCACCTTCTGCTATCAGGTGATGCCATTTGGCCTTAAGAATGTGGGAGCAACTTATCAGTGGGCCATGACAGTAATATTTCACGATATGATTCATGACATCATGGAAGACTACGTGGATGACATCTTGGGAAAGTCCAAAACAAGAGAAGATCATCCTATCATTTTGCGGTGTATCTTTGAGCGCCTGTGGGAATACAAAGTCAGATTGAATCCCAAGAAGTGTGTCTTTGGGGTGCTATCAGGGAAATTATTGGGCTTCATTGTGTCAAGATGAGGTATTGAGGTAGACCCTGCTAAAGTGTCTGCCATCACTGAAATGCCTCCACCTAAAATATCAAGCAATTACGTAGCTTGCAGGGGAAAATTCAAGCCATTCACCACTTTATCTCATAGCTTGTAGATAAATGTCACTCATTCACCCATTTTCTTAAAAAGGATGTCACTTTCATCTGGGGACCCGAGCAACAACAAGCCTTTGCTTTGCTTAAATAGTACCTAGCCAATCCACCTGTTCTCATGCCTCCAACTCCGGAGAACCACTTTTGCTCTATATTTCCACTACACAATACGCTATTGGTGCGTTGCTCACCCAATATGACATTAACCATAAGGAGAAAGTGGTGTACTATCTGAGTCACACCCTCATTGCCTATGAACTTAATTATCCTCAGATTGAAAAGGCTTGCTTGGCCATTGTTTTTACCTTTCAAAAACTTCACCATTACCTGCTGAATACTAAGACCAAGCTCATATCGAAGGTCGACCCACTCAAGTATTTGTTGTCCAAACCCACCCTTACAGGTAGAATGGCTAATTGGATCATTCTACTTAGTGAGTTTGATATAGAATTTGTCCATCAAAAATTAGTTAAAGGACAAATACTCACAGATCAGCTAGTGGAAGCACCTTTGCAAAGCACGGAGCCTTTGAGTCTGAACTGCCAGATGCCTCTTTTCTCTACATTGAAGAATCTGTCATATGGCAGATACATTTTGATGGATCTTTTACGTTTCATGGTTCAGGTGCAGGAGTGGTCCTTATTACTCCTTCGGGTGATCCTATACCATAGATTTCCACTTGGCCTTCCCTTGCACAAACAACATTGCAGAGTATGAAGCACTCATTGCAGGGATGAAGCTAGCCATCAAGTGGAATATTCATCATGTTAAGGTTGTAGGTGATTCATGAGTTAATCATTAAACAAGTTAATGATGAGTATAAGGTTAAGGATGACAAACTCATACCTTACAAGAAGTTAGTGGAAACTCTAAAGGAGTATTTTGTGTGCATCACCTTTGAGCAGATCCCAAGAGCGCAGAACAGATCAGCGGATGCTATGGCAATGGTGGGATCTATGCTTTGTATTCCACCAAGGAACAATGATATGCCATTCTTCATAGAAAATCTATGCCAGCCCGCATATGACATGCCAGAATCTTGCCTGGCTTGTGAGGTTGTTGGTCCCCATTCACCATGGTATGAACCCATTTTCACCTATCTTAAGGATAATACATTCCCTCCCGATATCTCCCACTCTAAAAAGCAGAGCCTAATTCACCAGATAGCCCATTACACCCTTTTAGGAGGTACACTTTATCATCATGGCTATGACGGGAATCTGTTACGTTGTCTGGATGTGATGGAGTCAATCCAGGCAATCAAGGAAGTACACGAAGGAGTATGCGGAGCGCATACAAATGGAATGGTCTTGGCTAAGAAATTGTTGAGAGTAGGTTACTATTGGCCTACCATGGAAACTGATTGTTGTAATTACGTTAGAAAATGTGTGCTTTGCCAAAAGTATGGAAATTTTATCCATGCTCCATCACAGCCATTGCAACCAATCACTACCCCATGGCCATTCTCTAAATGGGGACTCGATTTAATAGGGAAGCTTACTCCTACCTCCTCTGATGGTCATACACATATCATCACAGCCACAAAATATTTTACAAAATGGGTGGAGGCCATCCCTTTAACCTATGTCACAGGAGCACAAATTTCTAAATTCATCATGAATCACATTATTTGTCGGTATGGCATTCCTACAGCCATTGTTACAGATAATGGGAAGTCATTTAAGAACAAAACTATGAAAGGTCTTTGCCAATGGTTCCAAATCAAATTGAAATGGTCCATGCCATATTACCCTCAAGGTAATGGACAAGTTGAGGCAACAAACAAGACTTTGGTCAGGATAATGGAGAAGATGGTCGTAAAAAAGTCACAACTGCACCTACAAATTCATCCAGCCCTTTGGGCTTACCAAACATCCATTCGCACCCCTACAGGTGCGACACCATATTCCCTAGTGTTTGGACAGAATCTATCATCCCCTTAGAGATTGAACTTCCCTCCCTGAGGATCTCTCTTCGAGACTATCTAGATAAAGATGAAGATTACCGAGTGGCAAGATTGGCTGAGTTGGAGCTACTGGATGAGAAGCGCATTCACGCTCTTAATCACCTGAAAGTATATCAACACAGAGTCTCCAGAAACTATAACAAGAGAATCATCCCTCGTCAGTTTGAGGTTGGTGATTTAGTCATGAAGGAGAACCAGTTCAACACCAGAGCGGAGTGAGAAAAGAAAGGGAAGTTCGAACCCCATTGGTTAGGACCCTATGTCATAGTTGCCAAGTATGGCACAGGGGCATACAAGTTGGCTCACCCCAATGGTGATGAGCTCCGGGAGCCCATGAATGCCATGCATCTTAAGAGGTTTTATGCTTGAACATGGCACAAGAAAGTCAAAAAGTCATAAAATACAAAAAAAAAAAAAAAAAATCAAACAAATTCAGAAAAAAAAAAAAGAGAAAATAGGTCATCCACTTGTGAAAACCACACAATTGTGGCACTTTGGGCAAGTCCTTGGGTGAAAACCGGTTTCGGCGCCTCAGGAAGATTCATTGTTCACAAGCATTCTATATTCGAAGGGTAGTTGTCTTTGGCCTGGACCTGGTTCTACCTCCGAGTTTCCTTGTGCACACCATTCTATCCAGCCTTGATCCGGCTTTTCCTTCTTCTATTCATCTATGAGGGATGTGGTCTTTCGTGATTTCCCATCTTACGTTGGGGGCAACTCAACGACTTCACCTTCTTGTTCATAAGTGCATGGCTTCTGCCCTTGTATATTCCCCACCTAACATTGGGGGCATCCATGCTTTCTTGGTTACCTGCACATAGCTTTGGAAACCATCAGAAAACACAAAAATAATAGAAAATTGTTTTGAGAAAACACAAAAAAATAGAAAATTGTTTCAATAAAAAATTGTTTCGAGAAAACACAAAAACAATAGAAAATTGTTTCAGAAAAACACAAAAACAATAGAAAATTGTTTCAGAAAACACAAAAACAATAGAAAATTGTTTTGAGAAAACACAAAAACAATAGACAATTGTTTCACAAAAACCTAAACAATAGAAAATCGGTGCATGAAAACATATCTTACAAAAACATTTACTTGCATTGCCTTGTTTCCTTGCTTTGCTTGTTGCTTGTATAGTGTTTTGCGGGCTTACTTTTGAGTTGTTTGTTGCTTGGGTGTACTTTGTCATAGTTTATCTTTTCTTGCTTAGAATAGATTCATTTTTTCTTGTGCATGTTGTAGTGGGTTTCGACATGCTAGTGTGTTAATTCATTATTTCTTTCTTAACGCATTTGGTTGTGTTTTGTTACTTGTTAATAAGGCATGGTGATTCATGGTGTATTGCATTAATTCCTAGTGTTCTTTGTAGCATTTGGTTGTGTTTCTTGCATGTGCTCTATTTTGTTATCATTCACATCACATTACCATCACTATCATCACATCTAGCATCATCTATACATCATATATAAACAAAAATGCTAAGTTTTACATCATGCATGTATGCTAAGCTAATCATCACATATCATATCATCAATGGGGGCAAGAGGGGTTGCGCATAATCAAAAATCTATCCCCCCACACCAATATCATCATATCATCCCATCCATATACATCAAAATAACACTTGAAAACAACATTTGATATTGTCTACAGATCTATCATCTATAATCTACAGCATGCCTCAAATGATCACGTGCGATCACCATCTCTCCTGAGTGTCAGAGCCTCACGGTAAGTTTTCTAAACTGAGCGGTTAAAATGAACTGATTGCGATGTTTTTACCCCCCCTGGGGGTATATTAACCTATTTTTCACCGTTCGGACGGTCGGGACACCCGTTTAGCTCACCATTTTCTCCTCTGTTCGCTGTGGAATAATTATTTTTAATTAAATAATTATTTTTCTCTTATTTTTCACCGTATTGGGGCATTTTTGTCCAATACCCCTTTCTTCTCCCCGGACAATTTTATTGCTCCCTGGTGATTTTTATTCTTCTTCACACTCTCGTAAATAATTATTTTTCAAATAATTATTTTTTCTTAATTTTTCCACTAAACAAGGACATTATTTGTCATTTGTTTCTCCTTTCTTCCACCTAGGGCACTTTCTGTTGCCCCTAGGCCCTTCTTTTTCTTCTTCTCCTTTCTTCTATTGTTTATCACGGTTCAAAAAGCCAAAACAATACAAACATTTACTATATCAAAAAAATCCCAAAAACAAGGCAAATTTTTTCAAAAAATTCCTAAAAAGTAAAACACCCTACAAAATGGTAACTTGCTTCTTACGGCTGAAACTTGTGTCTTGTGCATGGTATTTTCTCCATATCTGTTGGTTTGTCTCACATCTTCCCTCGATTAATATGACTCATGGATCACCGGATTCACAACCATTCACAAAAGCTAGCTACTTGCTTCATCTGTACTCTGGGGCACTTTTGGTTGCCTGGTGTTGTTTCATTGTGCACAAAACACTTTTCATGGACCCCGTGTCCATTTTCATTTCCCCTTGCATGTATCCTTGCTTGGGGCATCATTTTTAACCCTTGTCATCAATCATGAACTTGTGGATCTCTCCAGCACTGATAACAAAACATTTGTACAACTATCTTGACCATTGTTGGGTTGGATATGTGCGTTCGTACTTGTTTTCCTATTAGATGAGCTTGTTTCCTTCTCGTATTGCATTGCATTTTTGTATGTTGCATGTGGAGTTGGTACTTTCAGCAATGGACAATTGTTCGTAGTATGGCTTTTCATGTCATTCTACCTTTGTCGTATGCTTTTTTTTTTTTTAATAAGGGCCAATGATGTAGTTCCTATGGCAATATGATGACATCAAATTTGTTCCACATAAACAACGGCTAGAGGCTAAGCTCTTCTCTCCCCTCTTCCTTATTTCTTCTACACCACTTCCCTTTTCACCCCTACTTTTCTCTCTCATCCGGCATCTTGCCTCCTCCCATCCTTCTACCTATATCTCACCTTTTTTGATCATCGATCGACTTCTTTCATCACCCCATCGACACTCGAGGGGGCATTTCTCCCTCCTACTAATTTTTCTCCTATCCCTTCAAAAATTTCTTCCATCTACTATCTTTGAAGTGGCGTCACTTATGCCACCCCAAAGAGGGGCAAATGTAGACACCTATAATTATGCCCAAGCAATTTAAATACTTAAATTGCGCTAATTATCTCCTTTTCCACAAATAGACGACATATCGTCAAAAGTGCTCATATTCCCTCTAATTGTCATCAATTAATTACAATACACTAATTGATTAAGTCACCTACCCAGCTAACAGCCTAATTAATGACCTTCCATTAATTATCACTTCCTCTATCTTGATTAATTAATTATTATTAATTAATTAGTCTTCCCCTTCATTTAAACTAGTAAATCGATATTAAATTGATTTAATCCCTTTCTAATAGCCTGAATCACACTAATATTCTTCTAAATGGCTTCTATAAGCTTACACCTACCTATTAATTAATCACCTTTGATTAATTAAAATACCCCCAACTCCCATGACTTGCTAAACATGTATTAAACCCTTCTAAAGTAAGGTTACCTTTAATAAAGCAACCTTATCCATTCCTAATCATGTTTTACCTTTATCCCACATTCATGAGAATGTGTTGAATCCTTTATCCTTTGGGCTATATAAAGAGCCCTCCACCTACCTTTTTACTTACACCTAAACTCCTTAGAGAGCAAATGCAAAGCATATAGCAAAGAGACTAAGAGCTTGCACCTTGTTTTCTTGAGAGTTCATCATCTTGAAGAGTTAAGCCTCTTTCTTAAAGTGCTTGGGTCATATGGGAGGTGTCAAAAGGGTCTTGTAGCCCAACTTTGATTAGCCCCCATTCCTAGGTTCTTGGAACATTAAGGACAACTATTTTTGATAGCCATGGTACCTACCTAGGTTCCTTCATTTATATGTTGTTAGAGAATAGAGGATATTTAGGTGCTTAACATAGTTGATTTCATAGTTTTGTATTGATAATTGTTAGCATCTAACCCTTGATTAATTCTTATCATGATGGTGTTTATAATGTTGTTTAATTCTTGTTAATTAAGACTATTTAGGTGTTAGTCTTTGTTTACATTAGCGGGAGCATAACTTGCCATGTTCTTCTCTCTTCAACTTTGGCCATAACTTTTGATCATTATTTTTGACATTTTAAATTCAATTGTACACTTGTTGGATCGTCTGAAATTTTTTCTTCCACGGGGTGGTAGATATACATTAGTAATCTTCATATACTAGGTGGGGACTAAATGACATCGCTACACAATGAAATTTAATCTTCCCTAACATGTAGTTGTGCTCATTTTTGATCCGGCACGTTTTTTACGGGCTGGTATTACATTAGTCATCTAGTGGCTTGGTTTCCGTCATCTAAAATTGGCTCCGAATGTTTTTTCTGCTTTTGACTAGGTCTTAGAACTTTAATAACTTTTGTTGTGCTTGTCAGAATAAGTCCAAATTTCGTGTGAGCCCTAATTTATGAATGCATATTTGGCACGCAAATTTTGGGGTCAATCCGAGTTGTTTTGCATTTTAGGGTTTTTTGGCATTTTAGGGTTTTTGGCATTTTAGGGTTTTAGAGTAGTCTTGAAATAAAAGGAGAATTGTAATGATGTAATAGATCAGTGTGAATTCCAGAATGAGAAGTAAGCTATTTTGAAACTCCTGGTTTTATTTGCAAAGTTGTTTATGTGTGTTTTTGGAGGTATTTCAACCTCTTGCAGCTGGATTCACATCAATTGGTATCAGAGCTGGATTTTGATCTTGCGGAAATAGTTAAGGTAACATATTACATTTTTATGTGTAGTTTTTACCTCTGTTTTATATAACCATGGCTAGACGTGGGAGGGGAGGTTATGCCCAGATGAATAGGCATATGCAGGAGCTACAGAGACAAGTTCTGAGCTCACGGGGAAGTTACCCGCCTTAGAAGGAGACATGCAAATGGGGATGCAAACCCAGATAGTGATATTGAAGAAGAGCCTCCATTAATGAATGAAGGAGGAGATGAAGAAGAAAATGAGAGAGATGAAGAAACCTTGAATGAGAGACCATTTGAGGAGAGATTGATCAAGGCTTTAGAGGAAAGAATGGCGACATCAAGATTAATGTTCTGATTATGGTGGAGGTTACGACCGGAGGAGTTGATTATTTGGTTAAATCGCATGGAAAAATTCTTTGAGTGGAAAACCCTTTCAGAGGAGAAGAAGGTTAAGTTTTCATGCACTAAGTTAGCCGGACATGCATTGATCTGGTGGGATCACCTACAAAATGAAAGAAAAGGAATGGAAAGGGCAAGATCCGAAACTAGAATAAAATGGTAAAGAAGCTGAAAGAAAAGTTTCTTCCTGTAGATTATGCTCAGACACTCTTTCGAAGGTTCCAAAACCTAAGGCAGAAGGATCTCAGCATTGAGGAGTATACTAATGAATTTTACAAGTTATCAATCAGGGTGGAACAGGGAGAGTCTGAAGAACAAAAGGCTACACGGTACATAAATGGGTTGAGTTACACCATACAAGATGAGTGAGTATGCTCTGGATCCATAGCCTAGATGATGCTTATCAACTTGCATTAAAGGCAAAAGAAAAGAACAAGAGGAATAATTTTAGAAGAGGTGTGAAGAGAGGGCCATCATCATCTCCAGTGAGGGGGGGGTAGATTTGAATCTCTGAGGTGAATCCTCTAATACAAGAAGGGCATGAAGATTCTGGTCAAAGCCATGGTAACTACCAAAGAGGTAGGGGATTTCAGAGGGGAAGAGGTTATAATGGAGGACGGGGCTGGAATAGCCCCCAAAGGCAATATACATGTTACAGATGTGGTGAAGAGGGGCACAGAGCTTTTGAGTGTCCACACTATCCTACACAAGATAGATGGCAAGGAGAAAAACCACGAGTAAATCTGGTTGAGGCTGAAGAGGAAGAAGAAATGGAGGTTGTTGCAGACTTGGGTGAAACCCTCATGATAAGGAGGACGATGATTGTCCCAAGGAAGGAGAAAGAATGTGATGTTGCTGGAGCTGATTCGTGGCTTGAACAAATATATTTCGAACAAGATGCACCTCTGGAGGAAAGGTATGTAAAATTATTATTGATGGTGGTAGTTGTGAAAATATGGTTTCAACTGTAATGGTTGATAAACTGAATCTGAAATGTGAGAAGCACCCATATCCTTATCGTATATCATGGTTCAAGAAAGGAAATGAAGTAACCATAGATAAAATGCCTTATAAAGTTTTCAATTGGGAATACCTACGGGGATGAGGTGTGGTGTGATGTTATCCCAATGGATGCATGTCATATATTCTTGGTAGGCCTTGGCAATATACGATAGAAAGGTTACACATGATGGAGGAAAAATACATATACCTTTTGGAAGGATGGTGTAAAGGTGGTCTTATTACCCTTCAAGGAAGAAGAGAAGAGTGAGGGCTTATTGGCTACAAAAGAGTTTGTTACAGAAATGGAAGAAGTTGGATGTTGTTATGCACTAATGTCAAAGAAGCTGGAGAAAGAAGGCTTTAATATACCTATTGCAGCAGAAAAGATACTAAAAGAATACAAAGATGTCATACCAGATGAGCTACCAGATGGGTTACCCCCAAAGTGAGATATTCAACACCATATTGATTTGATCCCAGGATCGGCCCTTCCAAACCAGGCAGCCTATCGGATGAGTCCGACACAGAGTGAAGAGTTGAACAGACAAGTGACAGATCTAATACAGAAAGGGTTAGTGAGAGAAAGCATGAGTCCATGTGCAACTCCAGCGTTATTGACTCCCAAAAAAGATGGAGACTGGAGAATGTGTGTAGACAGTAGAGCCATAAACAAGATCACAATTAAGTATCGGTTTCCAATTCCGCGATTGGATGATATGATGGATGTGCTAGCGGGAGCCCGATATTTTAGCAAGATTGACCTACGGAGTGGTTACTACCAGATCCGAATCCGTGAAGGGGATGAATGGAAAACTGCTTTTAAAACAAAAGATGGATTATACGAGTGGATGGTGATGCCATTTGGGCTATCTAATGCACCCAGTACATTCATGAGGTTGATGAACAGAGTACTCCGAGAATACAATGGTAAGTTTGTTGTTGTCTATTTTGATGATATTTTGATATTCAGTAAGATAGTGGAAGAACACTTGTTACATCTGAAATTGGTGCTTTAGACTTGTTACGTAAAGAGAGTCTATATGCAAACTTAAAGAAGTGTAGATTTCTTCAGAAGAGTCTTGTTTTTGGGATTTTTCATATCAGAGGATGGAGTGAGGATGGATGAGGAAAAAGTAAAGGCAATTTTAGGAATGGCCTATTCCAAGGAATGTGACAGAGGTTCATAGTTTTCATGGATTGGAAACTTTTTATAGGAAGTTCATCAAGAATTTCAGTAGCATTGTTGCACCCATAACAGTGTACAAAAGGGAGGGAGTTTGTATGGACCAAGGCAGCAACAGATAGTTTTGAATTGTTGAAGAAGAAAGTATCAGAAGCACTTGTTTTGGTATTGCCAGATTTTAGCAAGGTCTTTGAGGTTGACTGTGATGCCTCACATGTTGGGATTGGAGCTGTGTTGAGTCAAGAAGGATGACCTGTGGCATTCTTCAGTGAAAAGCTAAATGAAGTCAGGAGGAAATATTCTACTTATGATGTGGAATTTTATGCTATTGTTCAGGCATTAAGGAACTGGAGACATTACTTGGTAGCAAAGGAATTTGTACTCTTCACTGACCATGAAGCCTTGAGGTATGTAAACACACAGAAGAAACTAAATAGTAGGCATGCAAAATGGGTTTCATTTTTGCAAGAATATACTTTTGTTTTAAAGCATAAGTCTGGTAAGCAAAATCAAGTTGCTTGATGCCTTGAGTAGGCGTGTAGCCCTTTTGACAACAATGGAAAATAAAGTCCTAGGGTTTGAGGTAGTTAAGGAATTGTATGAAGGTGATCCAGATTTTGGTGATGTTGTCAGAAAGCTTAAGGAGCCTACAGTAGGTAGTGATTCTTTTGATTATTTGATACAGGATGGTTATTTGTTTAGGGGGAAACAATTGTGCATCCCTGCTGGTTCAATGAGAGAAAATATTATAAGAGAATTGCATAGTGGAGGGTTGGCTGGACACTTTGGTATAAGTAAGACAATTTCTCTTGTCGTAGAAAAGTATTATTGGCCAAAGGTAAAGAGGGACATCAGTAGGGTTGTAGCAAGATGTAGAGTGTGTCAAATGGCTAAGGGTCATGCACAAAATACTGGGTTGTATATGCCATTGCCTATCCCTACAGGGCCATGGGTTGATCTGAGTATGGATTTTGTGTTAGGGCTTCCTAACACACAACGAGAGAATGATTCTATCTTTGTTGTGGTTGATAGATTCTCTAAGATGGCACATTTTATTTCTTGTAAAAAAACTAATGATGCTTCCAGAATTGCAGATTTGTTTTTTTTAGAAGTGGTTCGATTGCATGGAATTCCAAAAACGATCACTTCAGATCGGGACACGAAGTTTTTGAGTCACTTTTGGAGGACTCTGTGGAAGAAATTGGGGACACAACTACAGTTCAGTAGTGCATATCACCCCCAGGCCCGATGGGCGGGCGAAGTAGTGAACAGAAGCTTGGGAAATCTCCTACGTTGTATAGTTGGAGAAAAGCCAAAACAATGGGACTTAGCTTTACCTCAAGCTGAGTTTGCATATAATAGCTCGATAAACAGGTCAACAGGGAGGTCTCCTTTCCAGATTGTATATGGTAGGAATCCGAAGGGGGTCCTTGATCTAATTGTTCTACCAGGTGAAGATGAAACTAGTGATGATGCAGAAGCATTTGCAGAACACATTCTACAGCTACAAGATGAAGTGAGGGAAAAGCTGAAAGTGAGTAATGCACAATATAAAACAGCTGCAGATGCCAGTAGGAGAGTAAGTGTATTTGAAGAAGGAGATATGGTGATGGTTCATCTTAGAAAAGAGAGGTTTCCAAAGGGAACATATAATAAACTCAAGTATAAGAAGATTGGGCCATGTAGGATTCTGAAGAAAATGAGTGATAATGCCTACAAGGTGGAGCTACCTGAAAACTTTGCTATCTCACCAGTTTTTAATGTTTCTGATTTATATAAGTTTCCAGGTCATGATGAAAATGTTGCGAGAGGAGGAAGAAATAAACTGGAAGAAACAGATGCCAAAGGAGAAAAAGGAGAGGGTAATGCGTGTCTTGGACCAAAAGACAATCACTACTAGACATGGGAGCTACAACAGATATTTGGTACAGTGGGAAGGTTTGCAGCAAGAAGAAAACACTTGGATTCCTGAGTGGGAGTTGAGGAAAATTGACAGTGCAAAATTAGATGAGTTCCGTCAACAGAATTTGCAGGAGCTGAATTCTTTTCAACCAGGGGAGAATGATGCGGGAGCATAACTTGCAGAGGCCATAACTTTTGATCCGACCGTTGGATCGTCCTGAAATTTTACAGGGTGGTAGATATACATTAGTACTATGCTGGGGACAACTTTCCTACAAGGTTGTGCTCATTTTGGCACGTTTTCGGGCTCGGATTCCGTCATCTAGTGGTCTAAAATTGGCTCCGAATGTTTTTTCTGCTTTTGACTAGGTCTTAGAACTTTAATAACTTTTGTTGTGCTTGTCAGAATAAGTCCAAATTTCGCGTGAGCCCTAATTTATGAATGCATATTTGGCATGCAAATTTTGGGGTCAATCCGAGTTGTTTTGCATTTTAGGGTTTTTGGCATTTTAGGGTTTTAGAGTAGTCTTGAAATAAAAGGAGAATTGTAATGATGTAATAGATCAGTGTGAATTCCAGAATGAGAAGAAGTATTTTGAAACTTCGTTTATTTACTCTTACGCTTATAATCTATACTACACTTCAATACTATCACCATTAATGTACACACTATTTCAATCAAAATTGCTTGCTTTAGGCATACCTAATTGCAATCACTTGATATATCGATCTATCTCGTCAATTAATTTTAACTCAAACAATTCCACTTATTTCCATTCCTTTCACCTAAAGGGGGAAAACATATGGGCTAGATACACAAAGTCACCTTATGATGTAAAAATCAAAACACATATTTAATGACTCAATGGTCAAGTCCATCTATAAAGATTAACTATATTTTAAGATTACCAAATTATAAATAAAAATTCCATTGCATTTATAAAAATGCAAGGGGAAACAATTATCATACTCATAACCTAATACCAAAGTTTCTAATTTACATATGTAGAATGCACGGTGGGGCATGATACATCATTCCATTTTGAATTTTTATGGGTTTCAAATTTTAGGACTTATATTCGCCTACGGTGGTGTGGTCCCATAAATTGGGAAGCATTATTTTGGGGTGACTAGCAAGTTATGTGCCACTATTCCTTTGGTGTCAAGACCCTCAATTCCCACCCATAATATTTTTTTTGGGACACCCAATTCCCACCTTGTTCTAAGTATCCTATTGTGGATAGATCACCTCTAAATCTCCACAAATTACAATATAGTCTCCATATCCTCAATTAGGATCTTTACACATATGAAACCCTTTGACACCGATGACATGATTTCCCTATATATGTGTGGGTCAATCGATGATATAAATTGTTCACCACACTATGGTTACTTTTTCAACATGCCTAAAACTCTCTTTACTTCAACAGTGTTAGATATTATCTTTTTATCCTTTAAAATAACAAATTTTATTTACTAGCTTACAGGGGGGTATATACGAGACAAAAAAATTGGCACAAAATCATTATTATATCATGATTTTGGAAATAATTATAATATGGGTCTTGAGTGATGAAACTATATTTTAGTGGTATAATTCCTTATTGTATTATTTTCTTATTGCTTGTTTGTCTCGACTTTTGAATTATTTGACTCCCTCATGTGTTTTGTTGCCATGTCACAAATATATATGGATTTTTACTTGACTATTTTACTTTTTAGCTTTGGTATGGGATTGCAAAGATTGGTCAAAACCTTTGTATGGGTTGGTCTTAATCCACAATCCCACCCATTTATTATTTTGGATATTTTCTATCCATTGCATTTTTTTACTCTTTTTACTTTTACACCTTATATTTTTGGGTCGACCTTGTGTGCAATTAACATTCAAATTTCAAAATAAATGGATTTTTATATAAAAGTTACCTCTAAGAATTTATCATCTAGAAAGAACATATCTATCTTCAATCTATGAACTCGAAAAAATAAAATAACTAATACAACATAATAGATAACACAACCCATGGAGGAAATTTTCTAATTTCTACATCTCGCATACAAGGTTTTCATCAGGATAAGAAAATAGCCTGCAATCGATGTGGAAACATGAGGAAAATTCATGTCAAGGGTTTACTTACACACACATTGCACAATGTACCATGAGAACTACATGGAGTTTGAAATGTAGTGAAGTGCTCGGTGAATCACAAACAGGGGTGACCATTGAGTTTAGTCCAACTCAAGCACTTCATATTTTGTTTTTATCTAACATGTGATTGAAGTTATTTACATGAAGCTAGGTTTTTTCAAAGTTATAGGTGCATATGTGAGAGATAAAAATATAAAGATATCAAGACATGACATAGGTGAAGGTGAAGCGACACATAAAATATAGAATCACACTAGATCACGTGTTTGAAAATGTCCATAACAAATCTAGGGTATAGTATGGTCTTGTACAAACTTTTACAGTCTAGTATATTTACATTTAGGAAGGTAGTGAATTATTGATACATCCCAAGCTCTTCACTCATTCTAGATTTATAAACTTCATATTCAAAGTCAATATGAACTAACCAAGTCATCTCTCAAACCCAAAATTTCAATCTTAATTATTTTATCAATTTATCATGCTTTGCAATACCCTATTTTCCATTATGTAAATATAATATATGTAATTTGAATCGATTTATATCTTGTAACAATATTTAGCTCTATTTATAGTAATTAAGTAAAATATATTATTTAACTAATTTAGAGTTGAGTGAGAAAAGGATCCATTCACCTTACCTTTTTAATGAGGTGTTGAAGGGACGATCGAGTAGGTTTCTTGTTTCCCACTCCACCTAAGTTCAAATCTCACTAGGAATATACCTTATTGGCCTAAACAATATAGAATTAGGCTAGTTATGGGTGAATGATGTAAATTGGGGTTGTTTATAGCCAAATGAAGTGAACTCGAAATTAGTAGTGGTTAAATGTAATACCAATTTATAGCTCTAGTCAAAACTATTTATGCATAAAAATAATAATTTAGGGTTGAAACAATTATAAGAGAAACTAGTTAGAAGTTTAATTTATCTAACCATTATTAAGCCAAATATTTCTTATGATGTAGTTTTTACTTCAAGATTCATGCAATATCCATAGATCTAGATCATTGAAATTTTTTTAAAATAAGGTATATTAAAGATACAATTAATTATGGTTTTATTATTCTTATACAAATGATGCTAATTTATTTGGTTATTGTGATGCTGACCATGCTAGTGATACTATAGATAGAAAATCTACTTATGGATATGTATTTAAGTTCTATACACGTTTTATCTCATGAAGTAGTAAAAACAATCTGCAATTTCTATCTCATCTATAGAAGTGCTATGGAAGATGTAGAAGAAGAAACATGGGAAAAAATATTGTTGAAAGAACTCCATATGAATGTCAATGAAATTATCGCAACTATTTATGAAAAAGAGAGATACATAACTTTAGCAAACAACCCAATTCAATATCAAAGACAAAAATATATTGAAATAAATATGCACTTTATTAACTAAAAAAGTCTTTAATGGTGATATAGCTTCAATTCTATAAAACGCATGATCCAATGACATATATCTTCACTAAACATCTTTCTACTACCAATTTTTGTAATTTAAGAGCAACATTAGGCCTTTTCGGAGATGCTATTGATGGGGAGTGTGCATGACAATGCCACCTCCTAATAACCTTTGTGTACCTTTCTTCTCTATACATTTTCTCTATTGTAAAAATCACCCTATGTGATTTTATAGAGAACCCATAGAATCATTATGTAATGGAGATTCCTTGTATTATAAAAAGGTCCAAAGGATTTAAAAAGACTTCATTTAATAATATATACATGTGTTGGCAAGAAAAATTTTCAGTGGACAAATCTATGGGCTTTTTGCCAACACTCTGGGAATCTGAGTCCCTCTACTTGTACGGTGCAGCTTCATGTTTATACACACAATGAAATGAGTTGATGTGGTGGCCTTTCAACCTGGGATCCAACAAGAGAACTCCACCGACCTCTGAGAAAAGCTAGCAATTTCTTGCTAGAGAGGAATTTGCAAGAGAACGGGAAAGGGGAGTGAGAAATAAGAAAAGAGGGATTAACGTTGTAGGTAGAAAATCAGAGTCCTGCAACTATTAACCAGAAGTTACCATCACACATATTCATAGAAAGAAAACAATGATGCTTCAACACTAACGACGAGAGGAAACCATGCATACAAATATGCACACATTCATACATATGAGAAAATAGAAACTTCTTCCTTGATTAGCATTTCAACAAAGTTGTACAAAGTAGGGAAAAGGAGGAAACATATGCAAGAGGGGAATGGAAGAAAATAGCTATCTCCTTTGTTCTCTTTAAGCACAATGCACTCTTGAGTTTACAAAATCGACAACCCTTAAGAATGAGGGTGTCATTACATTATATAGAATCAAAATGACCTTTCGACTCCCCCCACATGACTCTTCATTTCCTCATTCATCTTGTAAATTTTCATCTTCCTAGGACTTAGGAAATTAAGTTCCCTTTTTATAAAACAAAGGGACTTTTACAATTCAACTTTATAAAGTCACTTTAATGAATAAGATGAAATATCATGATTACACACAATGAAGAATTAGAAGAGGGAGAGAAGAAAGGTGGGAGAAGGAGAGAAGGAAGAAGAGGGAGTCAATATATCTGATGAAGAAGCTCTTTGTGATGAAGAACTCTTCGATTCATGACCAAAAATTCTCCTTATCCTTGATGCACAAATACCTTAGGCTATTTTTGCACCCAAAATAAATACTTTCTATTTTTAGCAGGTAAGACGAAGACCTGTTATTTTGGGACATATTACATGTTTTGCTCAAAAATGACCTTCTGAACCCTTTGGCACATTTCAATCCTCCTCTTTTGATGATGCATTTACATTTTTATCCACTTTATATTTTTAGTATGCCTTGCCATGGACACATGTTATTTTTAGTAAGTGCACTGAGGTGGAAAAATTTGATCCAGGAACTATGGGGCATGATAGAGTAAGGCAAGACACACACAATGTGAATTTTATTGTGACAAATGGTGTAGTATGGAAAAAATTATGCATGGGAAAATTTTACTATCCCGAATTTCCTAGTGGATGAGAGGGGTAGAAAACCCCGCTTTGTTCCTAGAGGCATGATTTTGCACTTCAAGACCTGAAACTGGAGGGAGAGATGGGAATGCAAATATACACACAATGCAAAAAATTTGGGATCAAACAGAGCAATAGAGAAAAATTTATGCATGGGTGCATTTTACTATCCCTACTGCACCAAGGGTCCAGGACATTTGGTGCACAAAAGTGTGCCATGCACTTTTGAGAGGTAAAACATAAGAATTTGGCCCGCTGAGAGAGTGAACTTGAAATTGAGATTTCTAGAACTCTAAGAGGTCTTTTTGGGTGAAATTTTATATGATTTTGAATCCAAAAATCCTTCCAAGATTAATGGGATGTGTTTAATATTTTAATTCTACCTAAAAATCCTTGAAATGGACCATTTTTATCACGATTATCGAGTTGTCCCTACAAAAAATGAGATCCTCTAAAAGTGCCAAGAGTTTTTGAAAACTATGATGATTCGACCTTGTATAGAATTATATTATATTTCTAATGAGTATTTTTTTTCCTCCTAACTCCTTATGGAGCTCATGGAATCATCTCATCAAATATTAGGTACTTATTTTGACTGCCTTCTCTCCGAGGCTAAGACTAGGTCGCATGGGGGACCAGGGTGGTCACATGTGTGTCCAAGAGTAAAAATGAGGTTGGGGCACATTTTTATGTCTCTCATGTTCATTTTAAAAAGGGAAAAATGGTGCAAGAAAATGTGCCTTTCTCTGGGAAGGACAAGTGTCTCACATGCAGGGGTAGGTAGGTGTGCAAGTCAAACTGGTCAATGGAGGTCTGGAAGGTGAGCACAATGTCATATTAGGACCAAGAGACTAAATGAGGGTGGGGTGAAATTTTGTGCACCTCATGTACCTTTGAAAATTTTAAATGGGGACATGAAATTACACCTTCACCACATCTTTCCATGTGTCTAGGTGAGAAAATGGTTAAGTGTTGAGAAGCGTACCTTGGGAGCCAACTTGCGAAGATCATATCTAAAGCTCCTAGATGATTTTTGGGTACTTATTTATATGATTTCACATTAAAAACATCATCAAAGAATAATGGTGATGGTACTAAAGTCCAATTTTACTAAAACACCTCCAAATGGATCCTTTTTTCTCGAGATTGTTAGTATGTTAGGAAGAATGAGCTTCCTAAAAACAATGTATGAAGTTTTAAGAAGTCCTATCTTTTCCACCATGAAGAGAATAGAATTTTTTTCCAAAGGTATTTTTGGATTTAAAATCACAATGGCGCTCCCAAAATCTTACTTTGAAGCTCAAGTCCTCTTTCACGATGCAAGCTCCTTCAAGTCCAAAACCCACTTTCACTAAATTGGCTCCGAATTTCCAAAACTTCCCAAAATAAATTCCTCAACACTTTTATCTCTTGAATACTCCTCTGTGATGATTCTTATCATTTTTATCCACTCTGGGGATGATGCACTAGTCTCAAAAGGATGATGATAGCCCTTCCCAAAATGGCTCAAAACTCCATTGTTGAACACTTTGCTCCAGAAGTTCCTTGAATGATTTTTGCTTCCTAAATCACCTAGGGGGATACATGACAATAACTTAGGGATCATTTTACTGACAGGATAGGAATGGTGTTGGGGATGGACTAACTTGGGGTGCCCTAAGAAGGTATGACTTTGAAAAAATTTGACATTATGGTATGGTTGTCCTATTTTCTAGTGAATTTTTCCTCTGCGCAAAACACAGGACAACACCATGAAAAAATTAGGAATATTATTAGTTAGATAATCCCATCTAACATGCTACTCATAATTGTCTTAAATGATTTATGGATTACAATTCCTGTGTACAAAATTTTTATGATTACATGTATCTCGACTAAACATTAAGGGGGAATGTTTGGGAAAATAATATTTATGGTGATACACCTATTGTGTCACCTTAAATATTAAATAAGTATTCTTATTATAAAGCATAAATTTATATATAAAAACCAAATAACTCTTATATTTTAAAAAATAACTATTAATAAATAGCTATGAAGCGAAGAGGTTTATACATTCATGGTTATTACCCAACCAACCAACATTCCACTTTTTATTGAAGGATTCCAATATGAAAACTAACATCACAAAGAATATAGTTAAAAATTGTTCATGTATTCATATTATGATATTGATAGAGGTGTGAAGGTTTGAGAAGAAGATGTTGTGTGATGGGTTATGTGAAGTTTGTTCCCCTATGAAACCATACTATTATAAGTTCCTCTTATATTATTATATTGTATGATGTAATTGTAATGTGGTTTTATTACCCTAACAAGTTTTCTCATGTAAAATATATGTTTTATGTTATGTATTTTCTTTCATATTTATGCTTATACTTGTTTTAATTCTATATATTTTAATTAATTATCAAAATGATTAGATTATCATAATTTACATTCGATCCTACTAATAATTGACATAAATTGGCTCTTTAGTGAGCACCCTAATCACGTATGCATCATTTAGTATCGAAGCAAGGTTTTCCTTCCATGAAAATTGAGGCACGAAAAATATTGTTGGTTCTCCACGTTTCTAAGTGCGGGTAGAAAATAATTGTAAGAATCTTCCACTATGTGAATATTGGGTAGAAGGTCCGAGGGTTACACAAAAACATTGATAGCTTTCAAAATTTGCAAGTGTGGGTAGATAGTTGTTGTGAACATATTCAAGAAATAATAATTGTTGGGAAGAAGGTGTGAAGGTTGCATTATTTTGAGGAAACATAATGACACATAAGAGGAATATTATGATAGTTTGTAGAGACAAAAGTGCAAGGGATGAGGATTTTTTTAATCTATATAGATTATGTAAGCCCATTTAGAGGCCAGAAATCCACATAATGGTTGAGTGATGTTGGTGATGATCATAGTGATAATGAGGTGGAACCTACACATTATAGAGCACAAGTTGTGGATGAGGAAGAATAAGATACAAAAGATAAGGGACTAGAAGACAAGATTTTATGTATAATTGGTAGGATGGGAGTAAACTTAGATTAGATACCTGAGTTATTCTAGAGTGGATATCATTATATTCACATAAGGGAAGGGTGATGAGTAGAAGAATGCATTCAATATGCAATAAAGATTGTATGAGTGACATTTAATGTCCTTCATATTGAGAAAAACACGAAGTACTTTCATGAGGATGATGAATGAAGTCCTAAACCATTTTTGAGAAAATGTGTGATCATGTACCTTGATGAAATTCTGATATTCTACGAAACATGAAGAATATTTATTTCATATAAGGAAATTATTGCAAAAGTTGTGTGAGGAGAAGTTGTTAAAATTGAAAAGAGTAGTTTTATGAGGAAGAGATGATGTATTTGGGATTTTTGATTTCTCATGAAGGTTTGAATATGGATATAGAGAAGGTCCATGCAATAGTGGATTGGTCATAGCTAAGGATTCCTTTTGAAGAAAAAAATTTCATGGGTTGGCTATGTTTTACTGCAAGATCATCAATAATTTTATTAGAGTGTGTATAACTATCAATGATTCTATGTGAGGAGATGGGAATAAATTTGTCAAAAGAACATAAACATAAAAAAAAATTAGGAGTTAAATTATAAGGTGACTAAACAAATAGTGCGGTGTTGGCATTACCTAATTTTGTGAAGCTATTCCAAGCTAGTTGTGATGTTATTCATATATCCATAAATGGATTACGAGTTAAGAAGGAAGACTAATAGCATATTTTAGTGAAAAAATGAAAAATGTGAATAATAGTTATAGTGTGTATGATTAGGATTTTTATGAAATTATGAAAGAACTCAAGAATTAGATGTAGTACATGGTGAAGGAGTTTGTGCTATTTACTAATCATTACGGATTATAGTTTATAAACAATCAAGGAAGGATAATTTGGACACATATGAAGTAGGTAGAGCACCTATAGGGATACACTTTGTGTTAAATCACATAGATATAAAATCTAATAGGGTTGTTGGTGTGTCAAGTAGGTATAATATTTTTGACAAAGATGAGAGTAGAAGTGGTGGGGTTTGAATCCTTCAAGGATATATATGCATAGATTAATTTAAGGGAGTAAAGAAAACATGCACAACACTTTTGAGTGTTGACATGACACTTTGGTTGGAATTTTTTTGTAGAATTCTTATTATTCAAAGGTAGATCGTTATGCATATCGAAAGGATAAATAAGGGATAATTTGGTGAAATAAAATTATGGGGTGGATTTTCAAGAAACTATGGACTAGATAAGGCATTATTGTAGATAGTAGAGAGTTAATTTTGGCTATGAATGTCTCAGTAGATGTGTGCAAGTTTGTGTAATAATGCAGGGGTATGTTAATTGGCTAAGAGAATATCTCATATGGAAAGGTTGTATTAACCTTTACCCATACCAAAGAACCTATAGGAAGATATAAACATGGATTTTATTTTTGGTTTTCCAAAAACATAGAGAGAGTTGATTCCATTGTTTTTGTGGTGGAAATAATTTTGAATATATGGCACAATATATTTCTTGCAAGATAAATATTTATGTGACTCATATCATAAGTATTTTCTTTAGAGAGACTATAATGATGCATAACTTGTCTTGTAGTATTGTGTCTAACACAAATACAAAGTTTGTAGAAATGTTTTAGTAGAAATTGTGGAAGAAGTTGAGTATAAAGTTTTAATTCAATTCCGCATATCATTTGTAGATTAATGGATAGAAATAATTACAATGAATTAGATTCTTATAGAATTGCTCGTATGTTTGATAGGGAACAAACTAGGAACATGATACATAGCATTGACACAAGAAGAACTTATATATAATAACTCGAGTTAATTAGAGAACAAGAAGAATATATTTCTAGATTTTGTATGGAAATCACATGTGAGGATATTTAGAATCATGATACTTACCGTGCAAGTAACAAGTGCATAAGCGAGATAACAACTCTTTATGAAAATGAGAGCTATATAACTCTAGAAAACAATCCAATTCAACATCAAAGAAAAAAAGTATATCGAAATAAATATGCACTTTATTAATGAATAAATTCCTTAATGGTGATGTTGATATTCAATTCTATCAAATACATGATCCAAAGTGGCATATATCTTCATTAAACATATTTCTACTATCAAGTTTTGTAATTTAAGAGAAACATTAGGCCTTTTCATAGATGTAATTGATGTGGAGTGTGCATGAAAATTCCACCTCCTAACAACCTTGTTATACCTTTCTTATCTATACTTTTTCTCTATTGTAAAAGAATTTCAAAATCCACCCTATGTGATGTTTACACAAACACCACCCTATGTGATTTTATAGATAACCCATACAAGAATTATTTAATAGAGATTCCTTATATTATAAAAGGGCCCAAAGGATTATGAAATACTTCATTTAAGCATCTATCCATGAATCAATCAAGAATATTATTCATTCGATAATCCCATCTAACAAGCTACCCATAAGAGTCTTATATGATTCATGGATTACAACTCCATTTGTACAAAGAGTTTATGATTGCATGTATCCCCACTAAAATTTAAGGGTGAATGTTGGTGAAAATAATATTTATGGTGATACACATATTGTGTCACCTTAAATATCAAATAAGTACCCTTATTATAAAGCATAACTTTGTATATAAAAACCAAATAACTCTTATATTTACCAAAATAACTATTAATAAATAGCTACGAAGAGAGAGGTACAGACATTTATGGTTATTACTCAACCAACCAACCTTCCACTTTTTATTGAAGGATTACAATATGAAAAATAACAACACAAAGAATATAGTTAAAATATGTTCATGTATTCATATTATTATATTGATAGAGGTGTGAATAATTGAGAAGAAGGTGTTGCGTGATGGGTTATGTGAAATTTGATTCCTTATGAAACCATACTATTATAAGTCCCTCTTATATTAATATATTGGATTATGCATTTGTAATTTGGGTTTTTTTACCTTAACATGTTTTCTCACATAAAATTTATGTTTTTTCCTATGTTTTTTTCCTACATATTTATGTTTATACTTGTTTTAATTCTATATATTTTAGTTAATTCTCAAAATGATTAGATTATCATAAATTACATTGGATCCTACTAGTAATTGACATAAATTGGCTCTTTAGTGAGCACCCCGATCGTGTCTCGTCATTTTGTATCAAAGAAAGGTTTTCCTTTCTTGAAAATTGAGGCACAAAAATATTGGTGGTTCTCCACATTTCTAATTCATTGTAGGAATCTTCCGTTGGGTGACTATTGGGTAGAAAGTGTGAGAGTTAAATAACAATAATTGATAGTTTTCCACATTTACAAGTGTGGGTAGAAAACTATTGCAAGCATATTTGAGAAATAATAATTGTTGTGAAAAAATGTGTGAAGGTTATGAAGGTTGCATTCTATTGAGGAAACACGGTGGCACATAAGAGTAATGTTATGATAGGTTATAAAGACCAAGGTATAAGGGATGAGGATTTGGTTGAATATGTAATCCCATTTAGAGTCCATGAAATCCACACAATGGTGGGGTGATGTTGGTGATGGTCATAGTAATAATGATGTGTAACCTACACATTAGAGAGCACAAGTTGTGGATGAGGAATAAGAAGATACACAAGATAAGGGACCGTAAGATAAGATTTTATGTACAATTAGTAGGATGAGGAGTAAACTTAGATTATATATCCCAAGTTATTCTATAGTGGATATCATGTTATTCAAATAGGAGAAGGGAGGTGAGTAGAAGAATGCATTCAATATGCAAGAAACATTATATGAGTGACATGTAATGTTGTTCAAATTGGGAAACATGCAAAGTAATTTCATTGCGAAGAGTTATGGTTATGATTTATAACCATATTAAATGACTTAACTGCATCATTGGAAATTGATTTGTGTATGCAATATTCCTTTGAATAATTCAATTAAGTTTATTGTTGTGTTGTATTATGGATCTCATAAATATGTTCATATATATTTCTTTATGTTTTTCCGTGCATAATTTTGAGAGATATATGGTCTAAGGAGAATCTTCAATGAGCACCCTAATCATTTCTACATCATCAAACCTTGATGTGCTTTATTCTTGTATTATATTCCCTCTAGGAATAGTGATAAGATCAATGATCATCTAGTTGAACACATTAAACATCAATACACTCCTACAAAGTGCACACCTCCAATAGATACCACTTATTCTCCTAATATTGATGATATATTTATCATTTATAATGTTCCAAATAATGATTACCACATACCATATCCCAAAATTGATGTTTAAAATAACCTCAAAAAATCAATCTAAAGAATCCATCGTGACGAGTTTTGATTAGGAGAAATTTCGTCACTTATCTAATTTTTGTGAGGGTGTCCACATGAATCCTAATGATATTAATATACACATTTCCTTTGTGGTTTCTCGATAAGCTCAACTTATTCCATCAAATGGGAACATCCCCTTCAAATTGAAATCCCTATATTTACTATTTATACATATACATCTAGTATTAGGGCACCTAATGTCCCTCCTCAAGTTTCAATTCCTATTTCTATGCATACTACGACTAAATCACCTTGTGTACACACAAATAAGCCCATGAATAATTTACCTACTATACGTTGCCTATATAAGATCATTCTTGATATGTAGGCCAAGGTATCTTAGTAGAGTAGGGTGTGTCTAGAGCTTCTCATGCCATAGATTCAAATATCTTACTTTACAATCCATTACCACATGAGGTGGAATATTATCATGTACCGATGGGATGTTTTTCTCCTAATTTTTTACTCTATGCATGTTAAAGGGGATCTAGGACATCACCTTTGAGCATTCCAAACAACATGTCTAGACTATGTTTAATGTTGGTGTGAGGGTATTATTTTACCTTTTATTAGTTTATTAGGTTAATTACACCTCACACATGGTGAGTCATAGGTATTTTAGGGAGTTATATGAAATATGACATATTCTATCATGGAATTTGTCATACTCATCATATGTGTCATTGTCATATGGGAGTTACATGTTATTCTAGCATCATAACTCCCACTTCATCATTTAAGTATGAAAATTTTGGGCATGAAAGTTACTTAACATTCCCCCATATATATTTCTCCTTTTTGATCTATGAGCATGAGTAGACCATTTTTTTCCATGCACAAGTTCCTTGAGTTCATTTTTGTTTGCTAATTACTTGGAGAAATTACATGTCATCATTTGAATGCAACTTCATTGATGTGCATGCACTTTTAGGAGATCATCATGCCTATTTTCATGGTATCATAGCTCTTTCTCAATAAATGTGTCACTCATTTCACTTATTGTTGATTAATCTTGATTTTGTGATTATTATTATCTCCTAGTTCAAGTTTTGATATACATTAGTATTTTGCAATATTTGTATTATTTGGTTAATATATTTTTATGGAAGTTTATTACTGTGTTTGGTTGTGTGTTTCTCGGGTGTTGTAGATCTGAAATATCAAATGGTCAAATATAGAAAAAGTTACAATTTGAAGTTTTTGTGTTTATGGGCCAGCTCACCTCTAGCTCATCCAAGATGCCCTAGCTTTCCCTTCCGAGCTACACTCCCTCTAGCTCACCCATCGAGCTCCCACTCTAATCACCTCGAGCTCCTCATATTCACCTCTACTTTTCCTACCAAGATACCCTAGCTTGAATTGTGTCTTTCCCACTCTCTCCTTGTGAGCTCCTATACTACCCTCCCAACTCACTCAAACTCTACGTTTGGGTTCCCTTCTTGGAATCTAGATCACCTCTCCTCCCTTCTCACTCACCCGAGCCTTTTCCTCATCCCAAATGAGTTCCATGACCTTCCCTCTATCCAATTTTCCATAGCTCGACTTGGCCACCATTTCCACCATCTCTGCAAGGATCTTTACAACCCAACCCTACTCACCATGCACTCACCTAGCTCTCAACTTCCATATGGCTCTAAGATCAACTCGTGACCTCATGAACACCGTATTTTCCTCAATATTTTGACTCACCCATTCTCACGAGACTCACCAACTAAACTATTTTCTCACTCTCACGTCCACCTCGAACTATGCCTTGAGAATCACTTATGACTATTTCCCATGGATCTTTATAAGGCAACCATTGATCATCATGCAGCTCATTAGATCCTTTGCCTCATCCAAATCCCATCATCACATGCATGTTCCTCATATTTTCATTATAACCTTGGTCTCAATTGTCGACTCATGATTGGTTCTCGATTTTTCATTTTTGTTGAATAAATTGACCGGGTTGAATCTTTGGATTGCTACGCTATCTCGACTTTCCGTCATGGAAATCAACTCACTAGCTCGACCTACTCGACATCACTCCTCATTGAGCTAATTAGGTTTCAAATCGATGTTCACCCATAACCTAACTTGACTCGAAAAGCTAGCTTTCCTCCCATCTAGCTCGTGAAGCTTAGTTAGTTCCAAAGATAAGTTTTTAGTTTAATCTTGTTTTTTACTTGTTATTTTTAATATAATCTAATTAAGGTTAATCAAACAAGTAAAAATCACTCTTACAGGAATTATATATCTTTTTGGGTCATTTTCTAGGGTTACTTATTATTTTTGGACCCTTTGTTGGGCCTTCCATTATACTTACACTTTTGTTATTTCTTGTGGCTTAGTGAGCGCGTCCCATCATGACCTTGTGGCAAAGGGAGCCAAATCACAATGTGAGACACTTTTTCTCACACGGAACCTTCTTTTCCCCTTCTCCTTGTTTTTGAATTATTTTTTGTGCTTGTTATGGTTTTGTCTTGTTACATATGATCGAAACTTATTGTGGTCTCTACACTTGCGTGAATTTCTTCAATCACAAGGTGAGTGTCCAACTATTTCACATCACATGAACACATCGATTATAATCAACACACTAATTATAAAGTGCCACAAAAAGGGGATTAAAAATATTGTTCTAGGGTGTGTGTGTATTTCCTTTCTTTTATTCATTTCTATTTTCTCCTTCCTCATGATGGATGTTAATGTTCCTTTTCTCATGCCATTTAACTTTCATTAATGGAAATCTAAAATGATAATCACACTATGAGGTAAAGGGTTATACCACATCACTATGCCCAAAATCTAAAAATTTTAATGGTTCAACCGATGACAAAGCCTTAGGTCTTCTTTGTATGTCCATTTCTCCCAACATACTATTTCACATCAAGTCTTCCATAACACCTGACGGATCTTGGAAAAATCAGATGACTTGTTTGGAAAACAAGATGACATGAGATCTCATGAGTTAGAGAACAAACTCCTAGGTTTGACTCCTAGTAACTTTGATAACCTACAAGCCTTCTTCTCTAAATTTTCCACACGAGACTATTGTTGAAAGAATGTGGAGTTAATAAGAAGGATGCCCAACTGATTTATCCATTCTTTCTAAGCTTGGACCCAAATACTCTATCTTCATTTCTACCTTTCACGCCATGAAAGAAGCTTTAGGGACTACTTGGAAGATGCCCTCATTTGACAAATTTTCTTCCCAACTCATTCGAGAATAGTGAAAGTTGATTCAAATGGGTGCAATCAAGTCTAATTCACATGCCCTAATAAAAGTAATGGTAAAGGAAAGGAGAAGAAACATGAGAAAAATCAGAGAAAAATGACCAACCTAAGAAAGAAGCTAAGTCCACCCAATCCAAATCCAACATGAGTACTTCTTCCTCTACTTCTAATCCTAAACAAAGAAGGAGAAGTGCAAGTGTTCCTATTACAAGAATTTAGGACATGAAGAGCATCAATGCATGAGAAAAAAAATTGACCACCTTACTCATTTACTTGAGAAGCATAATATAGGTGTTCTTGAGTCTATCAAGAAAAATGATCCGAAACTTGAATCTTCTAAGGAAAAGGAAAACAAAGTCTAAGAAGAAGAAATGAAAAAATCCCTCGTAGCTAGAGTAGGTCCTTCATCAACATGTGTTATATATTATAGTGCCTCACACCAAATGGGTTCTTTACACATTAAGTTTTCTAACATAGAACCTTATAGCATGTCCCAAATCACTTTGGGTGATGATACATTTTCACAAGAATGGCGGTAGTGGATCAATGAAGTTGATGGTAGAACCTTCAATGATGTCCTTAGTGCTCCCCATCTTTCTACCAATATGTTATCATTCTAATATCACCAAATTGGCCAAGGGGGTGCATGTGTGTGGAATTAAAACCTAATCGATGATCATTAGAGAGATGTAAAGTGAGTCTACAGTGGCAGAGGGAAAGGTAGACCACCAGGCCCGGTTGTACACATTTTCCCATTTTACTCTTGACTCTTCTCCTACCACCTTACCGACTCACCCAAATTATGTTAGTAAGCTATGAAACAAATGGTTTGGCCATTTAAACTACCATTACCTTGAGAAATTAAGCCAATATGAGATGGTCAATGAATTGCCTCTTGTTCAATTTTTTGAAGGGAATTTGTGAGGGTTGTGCCATTGGGAAGCACCCCGAAGAGAAATTTTACAAGGAAAATCTTGGAGAGCTTCTCATACCATTGAGCTTGTCCATAGTGACATTTTTGGCTCTTTTTGTTTCCTTCATTCACCATAGATTCAATACATACTTACCTTCATTGATGAATTTTCATGTTATACATGGGTTTACTTTCTCAAATAGAAATATGAAGTTTTTGATCACTTTTAAGACTTCAAGGCTCTCACTGAGAAATAATCCAAAAGGTATATCAAGGTTCTTAGAACTGACAATGGAGGCAAGTACATGAGAAATAAGTTTGATGATTTCTACACCTTCGAAGGAATTTATTTATAGCGTGTAGTTTCTTACATCCTTTGCTTCAAAATGACTTGCAGAAAGAAAGAACAAATCTCTTAAGGAGATGACCACTTGCATGATCCAATCCAAATCCCTTCCTTCGCATAGATTGGGTGAATCCATGAACTATACTTGTTACATTTAGAGCCACATTACACACAAAATAATAAAAGGGATGACATCCTTTAGAGGCTTGGTATAAACAAAACATGATGTTGATAACTTTCATGTCTTCAAATCGATTGTCATGGCTCAAATACCCAAGAATACGTAAGGCATTGGAAGCACAATCCAAACCTTGTATCTTTTGTGGGTATCCTAAAGGTGAAAATATTTATAAACTTTTAACCACACCACTCATCAAATTTATATCGAGAGAAGTGTGAAATTCCAAGAGACATATCCTACTTCCACTTCTCCACCCACAGAGGTCACTCTACCCCTCTCTAACCATGATTCAAACTCTTTTAATGATCTTGTTGAGCCTCCCATCCTAATCCTCCTACTCCTTTATATACTTATTCTAACATAAGTGATGAAGATGATTATGTCCCCTCTTAGTTGAGTGATGATTCATTATATTTTGAGCTTGAATCTCCTCTTGGTCATCCCTAGGGATAGGAATGCCTTGTAGAGTGTTGGTGATTGGATAAATAACCCTTCAGATGAGATACAAACTCATTTAGAGTTTTCTGGCCTCATTCCTTATTCACCTCTTCCTCCAACCCGTAATATTTTTGGGAGACTAATGGGATTACTTGAGTGGGATTCTACTATGGAAGAGGAATATTCCTCTCTCATGAAGAATCATACTTGGGATCTCACCCCTCTTCCTAAGGGAAGAAAAATGGTTCAATGTAGGTGGATATATCAAACCAAGTATGGTGTCGATGGGAACATCAAAAATTACAAGGCACAAATCATAGCTAAGGGTTTCTCCCAAGTTCATGGGGTTTATTATTCAAAGACCTTTACTCCCATCACCAAGATGAATTCTATTTGATTGACCCTAGCCATAGTTTCCACCAAAATATGGGATGTCCACCAAATGGACGTTAAGATTTCCTTCCTTTATGGTGACCTAGAGGAAGAAATCTATATGGAACAACTACCAGGTTATGTCCAAGATTCCTCCCTTATTTATAAACTTAAGAAGTCTATCTACGGCCTCAAACAAGCCCCTTGGGCTTGGTATTCCAAGATGGACTCCTTTCTTCTCACTTTTAGGTTCACTAGGTGTCACTCTGACCCAAATGTTTACATTTTGTAGTAAGATGAGTCCATGTTTATCTTAGTTTTGTACATCAATGACTTGTTGATTATGGGAAAATATTCCTCCATTATTGATCCTATCAATATTTCCTTAGCTAATAAGTTCTCCATGATTGACTTGGGTTTGTTTCATTATTTCCTTGGGATTCGATCACTCAGTTTGACTTGGGATCATCATTTCTCAACCCAAGTATGCCCTTGATTTTCTTGCTAGGTTTAACATGGCTGATTGTAAGCCATCTCCCACTCCCTTCCTTTATGGATTCAAGTTAGTAGTTGATTTCTCCACTCCCTTAGTCGATGGTACCCTTTATCACCAATTGGTGGGGATCTTGATCTATCTAACCCATACCAGAATGGATCTTTCATTTTTTGTTGGCATCGTGTCTAGATTCATGCAGGATCCTCATGAGATGCATTGGAAAGTAATGAAGCAGATCCTTCACTATGTTATAGGAACCTACACCAATGAAATTCATTACTTGGGAGGGAAAAAGATTGATTTAGTTGGATACATAAATTATAATTGGGCCATGTGACCTCAATCATCACAAATATACCTCTAAATACAAATTTTCTCTTGGTTCGAGTCATGTCACCGGTAAAGAAAGAAACATAACATGATTGATATATCTTCTACAAAGGAAGAATACAAGAGAGCAGTCAACGCTGCCATGAAATCTATTTGGTTATAGGGGATTTTGGCAAAGTTCAATATTTAGGTTAGATAGCCTACCATCATCTATTGTGATAACCTTAGCACTATTTCCATTTGTAAAAATCTAGTTCATCATCAATGAAAAAATCACATCAATATACACATGAAATGCATTTGAGAGTTGACTCACGAGACATCATTAATTTTTAGTATCTTGTCGAATTTAGATCAGGTTGCAGAGACATCTTTACTAAACCCTTCACTGAAGCCAAGTTTCTTCACTTACACTCTCTTCTTGGGGTGAGGTCTACTATAGAAACACATATTATTTAGGCTTTATAGTCCTCTTCTTCTCTTCTTCTTCTATAAATATTTCAGTTTGTACATGGGTGCCTCATCAAGCCATTGTCTTACTGGGACCCATATGACACATATTTCTTAGTTTGTTTAGGGAGTCCTCTTTTCTATCTTCCTATGCCTCTTCCTAAGATTTGATGAAGGGGTGTGTTGGTGTGAGGGTAATATTATACCTTTTATTAGTTTATTAGGTTAATTACACCTCACACATCTCACTTAGGTGAGTCATATTTTTTTAGGGGTTATATGACATATGATAAATGTTTTCATGAAATATTTCATACTCATCATATGTGTCATTTTCATATGGGAGTTACATGTTATTCTAGTATTATAACTCCTCACTCCATCATTAGAGTATGAAAAGTCCATGCATGGGAGTTACACAACACTCCCCATATGTATTTCTCCTTTTTGATCTATGAGTATGAGTAGACCATTTTTCTTCATGCACAAGTTCCTTGAATTTATTTTTTCTTGCTAATTACTTGGAGAAATTATGTGTTGTCATTCAAGTGTAAATTTTTCAATGTGCACGCACTTCAGGGATATATTTATGCCCGCTTTCACTTACAATGATAATATTCTCACTAAGTTATTTTCACAAAGTCTCAATTTATATGCATTACAATGGATATACAATCGCCATCTATAATGCATAAGGGAATTCAATCCTTGAAAACCTCTTTTTATCAAATTTTTAATAAATATTGGCAAAAATGTTCCTTACACATAAATGGAAAACCTTCATTAAGGTTCGATGAGAAAATTTGTGATTATGTGTTACAATAGAGGAATGTTCTTACTAAAATGCATGATTCTCTCATAGATGAATGATGAGTTTCAAGATCTATTGACACAAATTATATTGTTCAACCACTACAAGAGTATATTATGTTTGATAAATTTTTATCTTTTTATGAACTATGCCATGAAATAAAAGAAAGAGAACTCAAAATCTTGACATTGATTTAACTCAAATACACACCTAATGTATTGACTACATATATAAAATGTTTTGAGGAAAACAAAGCTATAAAGAAAAATATAACGATAAGAAATAAGAAGAAAAATATACAATCAATGTTATATCTCAACCAACTACTAATTTTAAATACAAGATCCTTGATGAAATTTCATGTGATTACCATCTCCATGACATATTATACTTAAATAAAATCTTGAATATAACACTATATATCTACCTCCACTAATAGATGTGGATCCGAGCAAGCCTCAACCTAAGTCTTTTGATTCTAATACCTATTTTTATTACCATTGATGTATCATAAATCTCCTAATCAATGATACAAGCTAAAAACATGTGATTCATGATCTTACTAATAATAGTTCTGTTGAATGAATAACTCCTCAAAATATTCTATTCCTCAAAAAGATGACAATGCCAAGCTTAATATATTCAATGATCCACAACCCAACCATGGTACTAAAACAAAAAGTGACTTCGAGGTCAATCATGTGTACAATATAAAACCTCTTCCAACTAATTATGACCACCCTCTAGATGCTCTTATTGACACTATTACTAACACTTCTCTACCATGACATATGATCACACTCAATGATATTCGATAGTGGATAATAACTCAAATAGACATGCACTCTTTATTAAAACTTATATCAATCAATAGATAATTCACAACATTACGGTTGATAATGGTTCAAGTGATAATATTTTCAACATGGAATTTCTTACTACTTTGGGATACACTAAGAAACACCTACAATAGACTTTATAAGATATTAATGGGTTTAATTAACATACACAACATACATTGGGACACATTATGTTACCCCTTCAAGTGGGATCAGCTGCTTTGGACACACCACTTATGGTTATTCTAATATTCAATATATGTGGCATGTTGTTAGGATGCCCTTGGATCAAAAAATATACTCCCTTCCTTCTACTATACATATATGCCTCAATTGTATATATTTTAATTACATTATCATGGTTACACACATATCTTATAAATACACCTCTATGAACTACAATATCTATTGCTTCTTCTATTGCACACTATGCGCCAAGACGGTCATGTCACCTATGGAAACTCTATCTCTTCAAGTGAAAAATAATAATGTGGTGGACCCTCTTACACCATCACCTCCTCAAAAACAAGTATACCACAATGTACCTAATTGTATTTTGAAATATAATATGACAAATTCTAAAGAAAATGCTTGTGTCTTACATCATAATACTATAATGACACTTTATTTGTAAATGCATAAGACTCCCACAACTATATTATCATCAAATCCTCCTATGCAATAACATTTACACACCATGAAATTCAATTCTACTTCAAGTTCACACATACATGCATCTAACATCTCCACCTAAGAATATTTAATCTTCAATATCTAGACATGGGCATGCCTCTTGGATATCCCTATGCCATTGATCTAATCATCGCTTAGCATCTCTTCCAAAAAAATTAAATACCAAAAGAATCAAAATATTTTAAAAAGTAAAAAAATCAAGTATTCAAAAACATAAAAATATTTCAAAATTTGAAAACCAGGACTTGAGCATGGTTTGAGTTACTAGTTTTTGCTTTACATAGGTTGTTTATCATATGATTTGATATGTGGCATATTATATTTTTACACATATACATTTCACATGGTGTTTGAACACAATGTAGGACATATTATATCACACATGGCATTCTAATGTTTCCTTTTCTTTTTCTACTAGAATTTCCTTACTAGGGGCATATTTCTACACAAAACACATTATACTAAAGTTATATATTTATATGTTATTCTACAAAGCTTTATATTTCTAACACAAGTCTTATGCTCATAGCTTACGTTGTGTAATGTTATTATCACATTCCGACGATACTAATACATATGGTAATAGATACTAGTTTCTCTTACTATATGTATATACTATCTATTTTACTTGTGTAATGGATGTGTTGTTACTTTATATCATGTTTGGAACCTAACCCTTATTTGTTTGTGTGACATGTATTGTCTATTTCTTGCATCCCAAGAAGTCTTTACAAAACACATTATACTAAAGTTATATATTTATATGTTATTCTACAAAGCTTTATATTTCTAACACAAGTCTTATGCTCATAGCTTACATTGTGTAATGTTATTATCACATTCCGATACTAATACATATGGTAATAGATACTAGTTTCTCTTACTATATGTATATACTATCTATTTTACTTGTGTAATGGATGTGTTGTTACTTTATATCATGTTTGGAACCTAACCCTTATTTGTTTGTGTGACATGTATTGTTTATTGCTTGCATCCCAAGAAGTTCTTTACCGTGTGTGACCCTTGGCCCTTGTTTTATTATATGATACCCTTTTGTTTTGTGTGCGATTCTTAGTATTCTATATGGAATTATATTTGACTTGTACAAAATTGATCTTTTAAGTTGGTTGCACTTGTTACGCTTAGTGCCATTATTTACATCATACATCATGCATCACCACTATGTCAACATCATGATTTTTATCACACTCTCCTTCAATGTGGTAGATTCTATATATGTCATATTTATAGACATATATATACTCTCCACATGTTTGGTATTTATATGTTGCTATCTTATTTTATATGGAATGGTACATGTCATCTTTTATATTAAGATGAGTGACCTATAATTATCTCACTCACCTCAAAAGAGGGATAATGTAATGGGCTTATTAAAAATTACATATTTACATATTATAAAATTCTAGATTTATTGATTATATATTTACTTACTATAGATTATTAATTATATATTACAAACTTATAGATTACATATTACAAATTACAAGCTACAACATTTGGTATAGTGCACTACATTTTGTTACAAATACAAGGGAATTATCCAAATTTAATAATTAAATCTTATTTTACAAATAAATTTTCAATATATTCCATGGAACACTTCCATTTCAAAATTTCAGACTTTTTAGGTATGGGGGAATCAATATATTTGGTTCCTTTTAAGAATTATCAGGTCGTAATGGGTGATGTACATTGTATTTAGTGATACACACTAGCCTTGACATCATTCCTAGAAAACCCTTGGTAGTACCACCTTTGAGTAGTGCACTACTCTACAAGTAATGAGTTGGCATTTACTACGCTCATTGGATAGATTGGTTTATTTTTTAAACATTGGGGATTTGATGACCCCTCAATTCTCCATCTTGTTGGGAAAGAATATCTTCCTCTAGGTTCCCTAACCAGGGGGGCACAATCTACTCTAAGTTGTTTCCCAAGAAGTCTCAAAAAAATTAGGGAATAGTTGGGTTATACAAATACAATTGTACTCCTTCCTTTCTCTCTATATATTTTCAATTTCCATTTTTCAAATTTTAGATAAATTTTAGTTTTCATAATATGGACATTGTATACACTCTAATTTTATAGGCTTCACTTTATACACATCTCAAAAAATCAAACACTCAAGATTTTGATCAAAGTCAAAGCATATTTACATAAGCAGTATGCATTTCCTTTAACTAGAAACTTTCATTTATTATATTTGGGGGATGTAGACACCTAAATTTGGCACTTCGGTACTGCACGATTATGTTGTATATTGCTTGTATCCCTTACATATGACCATGCACACAAAAAAATCCAAAAAAACTATCCTAATCCGATTTTAGACTTGCAATCTCTCATCCTCATTCTCAAACACCCATAAGAACACTATTGCGAAATAAAAACTTATTACATATCCTATACACATAATTCTATACTATTAAAAATATTTTCTAGCACACTAATTAGAAGCATCTAGTAGAGACATGTTCTATATAGTAGTTTTATTCCTCCCGACATTTTTATCTAGGGTCCTCATTAAGGTAATTTTTTCTTATGTTTATCTTTATTCCCTCTCTAGGATATAATTAGTTTGAAATATTGCATGTAATGTTGTATAAGTAAGAGTTAAACCTACGAGCATTTATTAATTGTCTTACCACTTGAAAACTTGACACAAATACAAGGAAATATTTGATCTTAATCTAATCTAAAGAAAATCATCCCTAAACTAGCTAATTTCAAGTGCGAAAATATGAACAACCTCCGAGAAGGTGAAAGCAAACATTATCAATCATCAAGTGTCAAAATTATAGTTGCATTCATATAGTTGTGTCCTCGCATTTACGCTTCCAATAGGTGGAAAACATCATTGATATGATACTTCTTCGAGTAATACTATGTAGGTGGCACAAGGATGCCACAACCTAAACTTATGACCCCTTTTTATAGGTCTTCTAAGAATATACAGGGTTTAAAGGAAATATAACTGATTATAGAGACATTCATGTGTATCCCATGTGACCTATAGAAAAAGAGCATAACAAATAGAGATGAAGAAAAAAGGAAAAAAGAAGTGAAAAATATACTCAAACATATCCATCTAACTCATGATAGGTTTTGTATAACACTACTACCCTCCCGAGTGTTTTTGTTTAGAGGTAATTTCCAAAGATAATTTTAGAGATGAATCAAGTATAAACTATTTCCATCTTGTTCTCCCATGTACACATAAAGATCAGTCCATAAATTTGTACAAAGTGTAGTCACAAAATCATGCAATTTAGACATTTATTTATCCCAATTTCATACTACTATTTAGAAAGTTCTTGAGTGTAGAAAATACTAATTAACCCCGCCTTTTGGCCACCTTATTTTACTTTTATTTTTTCATTCCTGCACATTTTTATATGCATTCCCAGTCTATTTCGGCACTTTCCCGTCATTTTAGCCTTACTGAGGCACCCCGATCCTTTTCAATCTTTCCTCCACTTTTTGGGCTCTTTATAACCATTTTTCATCCTTATATTTTTCCTATTCATGATGTCGAGGTTAATTACGAAATTAGATCAAGATAACCCTATAAATATAAAGTTATGAGACCATAATGAGGGACCTAGCATCATCTACTACTATCACTCATCTAGAGTTGCATCCATCTATTACATTTGCATCCACATAGCTCCATCATCAAGGCACAAGCTAGGGAGTCTGCATCACACTTCATAGGGGGATTTTATTCTATTCCATGCACACATGCTATTACATTTTCTATTGTTAGTTATTACTTGCCACTTCATAAAGTGCAACGGAAAAAGAACACCTAGAGAATGGCATGCACACACCCACCAGAACTATATTTGGGTCTAAAATGTAATGCAACACTCAGAGTAATAAGCCTACTATTTTGGGCAATGAGATCAGTCTGACCCATTCATTTTGTATCTTTATTTTTAGGGTTTTGATACTTATTTCTTGTCTTCTTATAGGTCTCTACATCATCTTGGATTATTGGCGACATACAACATGAGACAATGAACTCCGATGCGACATACAACAGGGTTTCATATCACCTTCCGACCCTATGAGAATCAATTTCCAATATTGTTGCAAACTAGGTCACATGTTCGCATACCGTGAGCACCCGTGGAAACCCCGATCCTATTCCAGCCCCAGGTCTCTTCAAATCTCTCAAATCCAGCCTTTTCAAGATCTCTTCACATTTGTTCTTGTTTACGAAACTTCAAGTCGTATTCAGAAACTCTGCAATGTGACATTTGTAATCAATTGAGTTCTTTCCTTACCCTATTCTTGCATATTAGGTTTTTATTTCCATTTTTTATATTATATAGCTTCTTTATTTCTATTTTAGCACATTTATTTACAACGTTTATGTCCTCCTAGATTAGATTAACTACCCCCTTATTATACAAATTTTAGTTAATCATTTTGGTGAACCCGACCATTTTCACGCTTAGGATCTTCCTCTTTCTTATATCATGGTTCATTAAGTATATTTATATGATTTACTTAAGAGATATCCCCATTTCATAGGATATTATGCAAAAATAACTAGATTGCATGAATTTGGATGATGATACACCACCACACAAAATAAGTCCTATATTCGATCATTTATCTAACAACTCTGATCCTAGTGATCCTCCATCTACTCAACCCCTATTGGATTCAATTCAAGCTCTACATGCTTTATTTCAAGACAAATTTAAGGCTATGGAATCAACCATTACATCCCTTAGATCTGAAATTCAACAGCTTAAGGATGCTTCTCAATCACATGTTTGTGCTCCTTCTACATCTTCTATGCAATCTATGTCTACTACATGTCATCTAGCTAAACCTCAAGACATGTCATTTCCTAATCCTCTCATATTTGAGCATAATACTATGCCACATGACATTCTTATTCAACTCCTTAGTCATCAATTGATTATCTTACCGCCTACTCATTATTATCCTCCTTATCGACTAGCAAAATATCAAGGTCGTCCATATTGCAATTATCATCGAATCAATGGACATAATGAAAATGATTTTCATACTTTACATCACATAATCAAGTATTAATCATAAAGATATTATTTCATTTAATGCACAACATCCCCTTCCTAAGGCTATGTCCACTTGGGCTCCTAAGTCTCTTCTTCCTTTGACTAGTCAAGATCCATCTAAGCAAGCACCTACGACATACTCATCTACAGCTAATATACCATGTTATATGGCTACTAGTGAGCCTCCTCTAATCTTTCTATGGAAGTTCTAGATGATTATCTTATTCATTACATGCATGATATTGACAACCCCTCACATGTGCATAGTGATCCTTCTCCTAGTTAGACAAACACTTCTCCTATTCCTGATGTTGCTTCTTCTCCATCTAATGAGCATCAGGTTAGCATCACTCAAGTAGCTTATAAGAAACCACCTATCGATGTTAGTTCACTAACTCCTCCTACTAAGTCGTCTATAGAATTACAAAGTCAACCTAAGCAACCATCTTT